>PVKA01019875.1:0-41292 GCA_004027165.1 Ctenomys sociabilis
AGAGTGTGTGTGTGTGTGTGTGTGTGTGTGTGTGTGTCTGTCTGTCTGTCTGTCTGTCTGTCTGTCTGTCCATCCGTCTGTGATGGAGAAGAGGTCTGAAAACTTTTGGCTCCTGGCTTTGCAGTGCAGCGGCCTCTATAATCTGGAAAAGGCAAAGGGAAAGTCCTCTCCCACAGCTTCCAGGGGCGGCCCGGAAAGCCACTGTGTCTCCAGAACTGTAAGGTAGCCAGCTTGAAGCAAGTTGGAGGTGTGTTGTTCCCGTAGCAGGAGACAGCTAGCACGGGCAGCAGCAATGTCACGGATGACACGGGCCCAGCAGAGGCTTAGATGAGTGAATCCCTGTCAGTGGCCAAGCCCTGAGCCCTGGCCCCAGCTCCTGTTCCCAGTAGCTCCCTTCATCCTTCCTCCCAGGGGCACCAAGGAGCTTCTTGGAGCAGGTATAGTCTGGACTAGAGCTGGGCATGAAAGACGGGCAGGAAAGAAAGGGGAGTCCCCCGGACAGCCAGAGGAATTCATCGCCGGGGCACCAGTACCTCATACCTGAGCAGAAAGGCAGAAAGAAAGACAGAGTGACCAAGTATGGTGCAGGGTGTGTGGCATATGCCTGGAATGCCAGCACTTAGGAGGCTGAGACAGGAGGATCACCATGAGTTCAAGTCCAGTGAGTGGTCCGAGGCGGAGCAAGGGTGTAGGCAGCTCACAGCCCAAGGGAAGCGTGTATGCAGCCAGGTACCCTGGTTGAGGCATGGCCCCCTGTTGCCCAGTGGGCCAGGGAAGGACATGAAGCACATGGAACGAACAGCCACCCTTGGAGGAAGGCTGCTGCAGCAGGATGAGGGCAAGGGGAGAAAGGCAGAGAAAGGGGCGACAAGCGGCTCAGCAGACCCCGCCATGGAACCTCTGGACTCTGCTGCCACCTGGTGGACAGAATCTAGAAGGCAGGGTGGCGGCTGCCCTGAGCCTAAGATTGACATCTGTCGGGCGCCATCTCCCCAGCCCAAGGATGATTTCTTCTGAGCATTGAGCACGGGATTCTCTCCGGGCACACAGAGCTGAATTTCCAGGATCCAACTGTCCCACACTATGCTCATGGTATGTCTCTCTGCCAAGAGTTTAGTTTTCTTTTCAGGCACGGGGCCACAGGAGGTAGTGCTCCTAGGTGAGCCCAACCTGGGCTGGGAGCAGGGCTTTAGGGAGGAACTCTATACAAAGTTAAGGATGTACAGGGTGAGAAAGCTTTAGTGAGAGGAAAGGAGGACAGGGCATAACACTCGGAGGGCTGAGTGCGGCCTGCGGGTCAGGTACTTGTGTCCCCTGCCCCTAAGGGGGAGGGTTCAGCTCACCCCGGAAACAGCACCTCGATGTGGAGACACATGCCTGTCATCCCAGTTACTGGGGAGGCCAGGCGAGAAGAAGGAAGTTGGAAGCCAGAGGGCTAGGGACCTAAGTCCATAACTCCTCCATAGAGTGTGCCTGGACTCAACTACACTACTGCCTAAATAAACAACTATCACAGGTAGAAGCTCTCCTGCAGTGTCCCATGGGGAGCAGTTCTCGCCACCCAAGGGGGCCTGATGCTCCTCCTGATTTCCCTGGACACGCTTTCTGTTCTGGGGCCTGGTGTCCTCCACACCCATGAGCCGGGCACTGCTCTGATCCTTGTGTTACGGCTGAGATGCCAGGCGTCCGTTCCCAGGAGACCCGGGGAAGTGACTGCAGGTCAGCTCCACCGCTGGCCTATGCTGGGCCCACGCATCACACACGGGGCCTCCACTCCACACAGCGCCCTTCTGGTGTTCTCTGTGAGTGTGTTTCAGTCTGGATCAGAGGGGGCTGAGCCTTGGCTGTGCTGCTGTGTGCTGCTCCGTACGAGAGTCTGAGGGAAACCGAGGCAGGGCTGCCTCTCCCTGGCGGGCCCCTTCCCAAGCTAGAGAGATAGAGGCTTCTGCTCTCCAGCTTCTAGCAAACAGGATTGCATTCCTTCCTTCTCAGTTCATGACCTCGTCTCGGTTAGGAGCCGCAGCATCAGTTCTTCTTGCAGTTTGACCTCGGCAATGCCAGACAGAAGAGCCAGAGGGTATGGAGGAGCCTCTACTTCAGGCAGGAGGATTCCTGCTCCCTAAAACCAGGGCTGCTTTTGCAGCCATGACAGTCAGGGCTGGCCTATCACAGGCCTCAGTGGGATAGCTTTAAATTATAGAGGACCAAGGTGGAGAAAGAAAAAGAACCTCACAAAACACCAACTGCAGCCCTGCACTGCAGCTGACTATTAATTATCTGCTTGCGTGCCGTGGTACGGCTCCTTGGACTTCTCGGTGGACTGTGTACAGTGTGGCTGGGCGAGAAGACCAGGGAGCTGGTGTCAGGCCAGGCTGGTTTGTGTGGGGACGCATGGCAGCCCCCAGACCCATCCTCCCCCCTCTGTGAACCCTTCACCTCCCTTCCAATCAAGGGAGGAGCTTCCCTCTCTTGCCCACTGCCCCTCCCCAACACTGGGAGGGAGGAGAGGGAGTGATTAGCATGGGGCATTGTCCCCGGATAATGGGCCCCAGCTGCCGCCTGAAAGGAGAGACAAAGAGCTCGGCAGCTCCACACGCATTATCCCCTCGTTAAATCTCTGTTATTAGATTAGATTCAAAATGTATTGATTCAGAGGCCAAGGGGAGGGAGGAGGGAGGGAACCTGGCCTCTGAATGCTGAACTGCGTTCCCCCTCCTTCACCCAACCAGGAAACTTTTCCTTCTCCGGAGTCTCTCAGAGAAATCTCCCCTGGGCCCCTGCCCTGTCCTCTGAGCTCAGCCTCCCTCCTGGACTTCTGGAAGCCCCTGCCTGTCCACCACCAGGAGCCCCCCCCCCCCCCGAGAGCCTGGAGTCCAGGTTCCAGCAATCAGGAGCTGGCAGGACCTCACAGAGGGCTGAGGGGTCTGGCTAGCACTTTTAAAAGCTTTGATGGAATCTTTTTAGTAGAAACGATGGTGTTGGAAAGAGGCAGGAGGGTAAAGCCGGGAATCCGGCTCAGGAGTGGCACAAGGAGGCCGTCATCCCAGAGGTGAGGGGAACAAGAACAGGGCTCTGTTACTGAGGCTGTGGCTCAAAGGCGAGGCAGGGGATGCTTCCAGGAGGTGCACAGGGTAGGAGGGGTACCCAGGAGGCATATTCCACGCACACAGCAGAGGAGGTCTCCTCTGAGAAGCAAAGCCCACAGCGTGGACAGGGGTTAGCGCACCAGGGTTCTCTGGTCCTAAAACTCAGTTTCCCATCCCGGGGCAGCATAGCCCAGGTGTGGGATCGATGCTCTGATTGGCTGTGGCCAGCGGAGCGGATGTTCCACGTGGCGCCTCATTCTCAGGGTGGTTAATTGGCTGCTCCGTGCTGGGCTCTGTTGCCCCATTGATTGTGGGCAAAGGGTGAGGAGGGGGGAGATGGAGAATCAATAGGTTGATTAGTGTCTTACTAGCTCTCTGGTTGGACATTTTGTCAATAGCCACCCACTTACTGACCAGCGGTGCATTGACAGTGCTGGACTGTCCGGCTTCCTCTCCCTGCGACCTGAGACGTGAGAATCACGTACAGTGTGACCCGCCCAAGCAGGTCCCAGGGGAGCAGGGCAGCGTTAGGTCCTTAAACCAAGCTCCAACCCGTGGGCTGCAAGGGAAGAGGAACAGCTCCATCTTTTACCCAGTCTTGTTCAGACAGAGGCAGCAGGGGCCCTTGCAGGCAATCTCCACTTCCCACTTTCCAATAAAACAAATACAGATACAAAATCCCCAAGTGACATCTGGAGTGGGCATGGCAGATGAGGCCTCATTGTCAGGTCACCTTAGGAATGTGGGCTTTTCTGGGGAGACAGAGGATACTGGGAATGGAACCCAGGACCTTGTACGTGCTGCTGGGCTATTTCCTTCACTTTCACCTTAGGGAGGAGAAGGCAGGTGGCAGTGATTGAGTCTGACATGCTGGGGGACCTGGGCTGAGAAAAAGCGAGAAGCTCTAGTGGGCGAGGCCCTTCCTCAGCCCGCAGGCTGTGCAGACACGAAGAAGCCAGGGCATCTACCCACAGTGCTGCCCTCTATCCAGCCTCCAGGAGAGAGTTTACCACGCCACAGCATCCTCACCAAATCGCTACCACCTGGCCAGTCTAGAAGAGCAGGAAAAGCAGTGGAAATGTTAGGATTCATCCGATATCTTTCCTTTTTCTTTTTGTATTAAGTTACTTTATTTATCTTTTTGAGGTAATGTCTTTCCTTTAGGTCCTTTCCTTGTAAGCTGGCTGTCTTCCATCCCTCTCCATGAGAGTTTTTTTCCTCCCTGTATTTAGTACGGGGTCTACAGGGTCTCACTACATAGATCAGACTCATAGTGATCCTCCTGTTTTCAGCCTCCCCAGTGCTAGGATTACAGGTGTGCACCACCACGTCTGGTTTTGGTGGCCCGCATCGCACTCCCAGTTTTGGGGCTGGCACACCATGCAATACCAGGGATCAAGCCCAGGTCTTTGTGCTTGCCAGGCAGGTGCTTAGACCACTGAGCTATCTCCCCAGCCCCTACAAGGCTTTCTGAATGTGAGGCAAACCAAGACAGAGAAGGATAAGGCTGGAAAGCTCATTGGAGAGCCAAGAAATCCTCATCTGTGCCCTGTGGACACCAGAACATGTCACCGCTGGTGGGAGCTAGCATTCCTCTTTGAATGCTTGTTAGGTGGGTGGAGTGATGGAGTCAGAGAGTTCCTTAGCTTGTCTTAAGCTCTGAGGCCTGGGACACAGGGCCAGGATTTGAGAAGATCAAACAATATCACCCCAACTCTACCCCCTATTGTTCTGTTTTCCAGTGGGCTGTCAGGGCCAAGGTCTGAGAATTCCCAAGGATAGATAAACATCTTTCGTCTTTCATGGTGTTTTCTAAGCCACAAATTGGTGGGGCGCTAGCCATGGTTCTGAAGTCCTTGTCTACATCACAGAGTCCTCTTGCTGGGAAAAATCTGTGTGCTCCCAGCTTTACAGGGAGACCTTGAGCCCAGAACTATGCAAATCATTCTAGAATCTTCCCACAGAGCACAGAATTGAGCTGTCTCCTCTCTCCTCTCCATTGCTAAGTGTTCAGAGCCCAGACTCACACCATACATAAGGATTTTTTTTGGCTGGCTCAGGCTGCCTTAAGGGCAGGTTGGGTAAGGCATGCAGAGCTGGGGATCAAGCCACTGAGCCTGAATCCTGAGCATGACTGCTTTGCTTAAGCAGGCACTTGAACAACTGAGCTAATGGGCAGACCTCCAGCTAATGGGCAGACCCACACACCCTACATAAATCCCACATCTTTTTTTTTTTTTTTTTTTTTTTTTTGTCTTTTTGAGACAGGGTCTCGCTATGCAGTTCAGGCTGGCTTTAAGCTCACTTTGTAGCTCAGGCTGGTCTCAAACTCACAACAATCCTCCTGCCTCAGCCTCCCGAGTGCTGGGATTACAGGCATGCGCCACCACGCCCGGCTATAAATCCCACATCTTATTGCTTCTTCTTCATAACAACTGCCATTTTACCTCCTAGTTCCCTGAAAACTATAGATACTCCTGAAACTGCATTAGAATTATAAACTTCTCCCCTTCCTCAACCTTTTCACAAAACTTTTTTTTAAAAATGTAGTTGGTTGTTACAGGGTCTCACTCTGCAGCGCAGACTCTTGGTGATCCTCCTGCTTTCAGCCTCCCTAGCACTGGGATTACAAGCATGCACCACTACACTTGGACTCTGGCCAGCTCATCCCACCCTGGGGTCGAAGCTAGCATGGCATGTGCTTGCCTAAGCAGGTGCTTCAGTCCACAGAGCTATCTTGCCACCCTCTGCCCCAAACTCTTTCTTTCTTTTTTTGCAGTACTAGGGATTGAACTCAGGACCTTGCATTTGCCAGGCAAGTGCTTATTGTACTGATCTATTTCCCCAGATCAAAAAAATTTTTTGGAGGGGAGAACTGGGATTGAACTCAGACCCTTGTACTTGCCAGGGAAGCGCTTATTCTACTGAGCCATCTCCTCGGCTCCCCAAACTTCAGACAAATAGTAAAGAAGAGAGTTTAAGGATTCATTGCACTTTAATATCTATCCTCAACCCCAGCCTCAGCTGATGGAGCATGAATGTTAGGAAGTGGCTGCAGGTGAAGGTGTTCAGGCTGGATAAGCCAGGTGCAAAGTTATGAGGTCTGTGAACAAGCCAGTTGGTTTTGTCTTATCTAAAAACAAGGTTGGTAGAAATGAGCAGAATTCCAAGTGCCTTATTTAGAGAAATGCCTATGGGGAAACTGAGACATGATGTGTGTTTTAAAGCTATAATGGGCATTTTGGGGGCAGAGGGTAGAGGACGTAAAGGTATTGAACACTGTGCTTTGAGGGAGGTTGAAGCCTGGCTTGCCATTGCTAAGGTGAGCTAGAACTAAAGGCAGGGGGTGAGGCTGCCTCCGTGTACTGGGACCCTCTCCAGCCTCCTTGGCCTGGAAGCAGCCCTTCTCCATTCCCACTCTAACCAGCAGCAAGTTCCTTGGGCTGCTGGGCTGTGCTAACTAAGAATAGTGCCAGACAGACCAGAGCGTGACCAAGGTGATGCTGTAGGCCAGCACCGCCAGCAGGTAGATGCGGAAGAGCAGCTTGTCCAGCACGGAACCCACGCGCAGCCAATCCCGGGCCACCTCACGGATCTCGTCCCGCTTCTCCAGGAAGTGCCGGATGGAGGACAGCTCCTGCAGCAGCCCGTGCACTGCCAGGGAGGCCTCCTGTGGGGGAGGCGGAGGACTGCCTCTGTCCCTTGGGGTCTTCTCCAAGTCCTGGGGTCCTCTGAAAGGGCTACAGTGGTTTCCCATGACTGGAAAAAGGGCGGAGCCTGGGTAAGAGCCGCAGCACAGGTAGCTGGCCTGAGCACTGCTCCTTACACTTCCACAGCCTGCAGACATTTTCATTATGAACAATTCGAGACATATTTAGAATAACTCACACGTGTGCATAGCTACCACCCAAGTTCAACTAATTTTAAAAGCCAACACGATTGAGGACTCTGCTATACCTCACCTTCATCACATCCTCTACCCTCCCTCAAGTCAGCAGCAGTGCGAGATTAGTTTATCCTTCTTGCACATTTTTAACTCTGGAGGATCTCAGCCATCTGAAATCTATTTTTCCATTTGTAGGTTCTAGTGGCCCCATGGGAGAGTCAAAGCAGGAGTGATTGTTGTCCCTACTGTTTAGAAATGGTGTTGAAGCTCAGAGAGGCCAAGTGACTAAAGCATCATTTAATAGCAAGACCATCTTGGCCTGGTGTGTGGGCTCCTAGCCCACAGCTCTCCTGGCCACAGTGCCTGCTTCTGAAAGGGTGGCTCCTCCTCACGACTCCACCTTCCAGCACCTTCAGAAACAGCGCCTTCACCAGGTGAAATCGGTGCACCCACTCCTGGTCTTAGATGGGCCAGAAGCCTTTCTAGAAGGCTTGGACCCTGCCAGGAGAAAGGACAGAACAGAGCAGAATGGAGAGGCAAGGTTAGCAACTCTAGCATAGAGTTGGGTGGGCCTGGCTCAATCCTGTTTCTTCCATTTCCTGGTTCTGCAACATGAAGCAAGCTACCTCACTTTTCTGTGCTTTTATTTCCTCACTGGGGACCTAAGAATAATGATCACCCTGGGTTTTCATGAGTATTAGATGTGAAAGTGTGCAGAGTGCTTTGCACACGCTTGACACAAAGTGCTCGGTGAGCAAGCCAGCCGTCGCTGCCAAGTCAGGAAGGATGCTCTCTATGTTGAGTGGTTTCTGAACCTGTCTCTCTGCCCCACAGGTGCTTGAAATTCTGAGGGACCCAGGCTCTGAGCTGCTTATGATGGGAGCATTTTAGAAATTTCAGCAGCAGTGTTTCACTGTTATGAGGCCAGAAGACCAAAGACCACCCAGAAGGCATCTGTGGGACTGCCTTGTAGGTCCACGTCTCTTGGCCTTCTTGGGGAGCAGACTCCAGGACCTCTGAGCTCTCTGTCTACGGTTGTCTTTATGGAAAGTGTGCGAGTGAAGCAAGGATGTAGACTGACACCTTTGGCTGAAGTCTACCTGCTCCTAATAAGGGCTTGTGGGGTGCCCTGTGCAAGATCGTACCCATTCTCCCGGCTCTTCCCAGGATCTCAGGTGCGCCACACCCTTCACAGCCTCCCTACCATGTCCTTGCAATCAGACCAGAAATGGCCCCTCTGTGTGTGGCTCCCCACCCCAACCCGTTCCCCTCTCTCACCAGTGTTGGGGGCTTGCGAGGTGGCTGGTGGCCTAGGGGAGGTCAACGGTTCCCGGAGGCGGAGCAGGCCGGCGATTCTCTCTAGAACCAGGCGCCGCAGCCACAGGGGTACAGGCTGCTGGAGGTCTTGCTTGTGTACCAGCCGCACAATGAGAATGGTCTCCGCCAAACTTATCACCAGAAGAGCCATGCACACCACGAAATAGATGCCTGTGTACCACGGGCAGTGTTGGAGGACGGGACGCGTACACAAGCTGCGGGAGGAGCTGGGTCCCGGGCGGGTGGCCGGTTGGCCGGATGGGCCCTTCCCTCAGGGGAGGCCTTACCTATGAGCGGTGTGCCGATGGCAGTGGCTGGCAGCGTGTCTGACACGATGATCAAGAAGACCGAGTACCCCAGGAGGAGTGTGATCTTGAAGGAGACCCTCTCGCCGCTGTCCGGGGGCAGGTAGAAGCCCACAATGTCCATCAGCATGAGGAAGATACTGGGCAGCAGCAGGTTGACGGCATAGAAGAGGGGCCGCCGGCGGATGACCACCTGCAAGCAGAAGAGGAGCTAGGAGAAAGCCCGCCACAGACAGCTCCGCCCTGGGAGCCGCAGCCATCGCCCTCACTCACTGCAAGGAGTTTCTGCACTGAGGTGTGCAGAAGGGACTTAGAAGTTCTTCCCCACATGCTCCGTAAGCGCCCGTGGTGCGACGCTCTATGTCACTGCGTTACTCAGCCACTCACGTAGAACTTCATCTCTGCGAAGGTCCCACTGCTTTCCCGGTCACTGAACTCCAGAAACTGGGTCAGCACCCCGAGCAACTCCCACTCGCCCTGGTTCATGAAGACGCTCTTGTCAGACTTCACTTTTTCGGGCAAGCGCCATAGGGAGATGTTGATGTCCTGGACTGAGACAAAGGAAATCAAGCCCGTTTGGAACCTTGAGTTCTGAGCTGGCAGGCCCTGGAAGGTGGAGTGTGGGGTGGGCAGTGGCTGAAAGCCCTGATGTCAACCCCGGACCTCAGAACTCTGCCTCCACCTCCCGCCCCATTTTCTTTAGCTGTAAAGTACAGCTCCATTACACGTTGGGTGCATCCCACAGGTTTGTAGGGAGGGCAGGGGAAGTCCTTGGGTAGAAACACGCAGCACAGATCTGGGCAGATAGCTCAGCGGTCTAAGCACTTGCCTGGCAAGCTTAAGGATCTGGGTTTGATCTCTGGTACCAAATGCTGTGCCAGCCCCAAAACGGGGTGTGGTGGTACATGCTTGCAATCCCAGTGCAGGAGAAGCTGAGACTGGAGGATCACTATGAGCCCAAGCTGGGTAGTGAGACTCTGTACTAAATGAATTAATTAAAAAAAAAAAAATGAAGAAAAGAAACACATACTACAGTGCAAAGCACCAAATAAGCTATCACACCTGCCAAAACCTTTCTAAGTTTCCCTTCTAGAACTGATCTTTGGGAACTCAATTCAACAGTCTTGTAGGTGCAGGGGTGAGGGGTTCAATCCCCGGGCCTGCCATGCTGGCCTCATCCCTGGGGATGCACTGAGATGGTGATTGGGACTGGGCATGGTGGCGAACACCTCTAATCCTAGCTTTTTATTTTTATTTTAATTTTTTTAATCCCAGCTCTTGGGAGGCTGTAAACAGGCGGATCACTACAAGTGCGATCTAGTAGTGAGACCCTGAACACCCTGTAGACCCTTCCCTAAAAATACAAAAAAGAAAGGAAAAACATTCTTTACCTTTGCCATGATAGAACTACCAGTCTTGAAGGTGAATTAGGGAAATAAGAAGAGTCTTCGTTTATGGGATGGTAGCTCTCTGTACACATACACATGGTGGGGTGTAACTGTGTGCAACAGGTGCTTCCCATGATGATCTGTGGGTACCCACCATGTGTACGGAAAGGCGTAGAGAAGAGCAGGGAGAATGGACCTAGTGTGGTTTGTATGAGTGGTCGCATCTTGCTAGAGGGAGCTATTGGAGAAGACTTAATCCAGGAAGAGCACAAAAGACAGTGCAGCCTTCTGTGTAGCATGACTTTTGGCCAAGGAAGCTGTATGTTATCACTGTATTTTCATATAATACAGTGGACGGACACAGAGCAGCTTTTTGCAAGAGGGCAGTGCTGCTGTCCTGTCCTCCTCTAGGGAGCCCCTGGCACTCACTCACTCAGTAAAATCTGCCATGCACATTCCTCTGGTTCAGACACTATGGAAGGTGTCTAATGGTAACAGAAATTGCATCCTCACCTAAATTTATTTACACATTTGTTTATTTATTTATGTTTGTAATTTAGGGCAGGGTCTACAGGATGTTCAGGGACTCACTACTAGATCGGACTTGTAGTGATCTGCCTATTTACAGCCTCCTAAGTGCTGGGATTACTAGTGTGCGTCACCATGCTGAGTCTCTACTGCTGTCTCAGTGCACCCCGGGGTGCACATTTATTTATTTCTTCAATTTGTGGGTACCATGGTTAGAACTTTGGACCTTGTGCTTGCGAAGCAGGTACTTATGCTGCTGAGCTATTTCCCCAGCCCCCTATCTAAGTTTACATCTATGAGATAAACAGACATTGAACAGATATTGGGAAGTATGATTACAGGTGCTGGGAAAAATGGGGGATTCTGCAATTCTACAGTAGCAAAGCCTTCACCCAGGAAGGAGAGCCTTGCTCCTAGGAGCTGATACTTATGGAGCTTCCCAGGGATGATCAGAGACATGGCCAGGCTGGGTGCGATACAGATTGGGAGCTGCAGGTGGAGATAGGGTGGCAGACAGCTTAGGAGAGCCTGGATGTGATAAAGGGAAGAAACAAGGGCTCTGGGCCCAGGGGAGAAGGCAGCGGGGCTGGACTGGAGCTCAGGAGAGCACTTCCAGGGCTGGGGCACTGCAGGGCAGTTCACTGAGTCCTAGGACTGCTGGGAAGCCAACCATGGAAGGTTTTGAGTGACTCCATCAGATTTGCATTTTGATAAGAGCTCGTTGTCTGGCTGTGGTGAGGAGCAAGAGCTAGAATGCATAAGATGATTGTAAACTGTAGGAATTGCAAACATGTACTAAAAATAAATGAATGAATAGGGAAGACCAGGTAGCAAGCTAATGCAGCCACCTGAGCAGGCAAGGAAGGTGGCTTGGAGGGGGCGGGGTGCGGAGAGAGGCAGGCATGTCTGTCTGGAAGGCGGCTGGTGCCACATCCTGTTTGGGATGCTGGAGAAGAATTGTTCCTTACTGAACACTTTGCAGTCAGCTCACATTGTCTCATTAAACCCTTAGAATAACTGAGGGAAGCGGCGAGGGCAGCTGTATTGATCCCGCTTAGAGGGGGAGGAGGCAGAGGCTCACTGACGTTAAGACAATACGTGTTTGGGACTGGGAGTGTAGCTCAGTGGTGCGGGGTGTGCATAGTATGAGGGAGGCCCTGGGTTCAAGTCCCAGTACTGTTAGCAAGCATAGATGCAGTAAGTCGTACGAGGGAGAAGGCTCCCTAGAGAGTGGCCTCATTCCAGTATCCCAGAGCCTCCCAGCTCTGCCCCTGACCCCAAAACTCTGTACTCACTCGTGTGCAGCCAGCTGGTGAAGGTCAGGGAGCAGTTTTGTACATCAAAAGGAAAGTTATAGATGTTGAGGCTACACGCAGTCACCACCTGCAGGGGCTTGTAGTTCTGGACCTCACCTTGATGTCGAACATACACGTACGGGATACTTGGAGACTTCCCCACGTCCACGCTGGCCAGGAAAGAAGGATCAATTAGGGGCTCAAGAGAAATCCAGCCCCAGTGGTTTCAAGTCTGCGAGCATCTCAGGAGGGGAAAGAAATTCATGAAGGGTACAGACAGCAAGACAAGCTGGAGGGTTTTCCAATCATGGCCTGCCATGGTCAGGGCTAGCTTCCTATAATAAAGGGTGTGGCCTCTTTATTCACCTGGCATCCCAGCCACAAAGAGCAGGATGGCATCCATGAACCCCAGGGCGATGGGCTACAGGGGCCTTGCCCAACTACCCTGTGCTGTCACAGAGACCTGCTCCTGGGGCCAGGCTGGGGGTCATCTTCTGATTGACAGGGCTATTGTAACAGGCAGGTGTGGGGCTGGGCAGAGCAGACTTTGTGTCCTCACATAGCCATTTCTTGGTTCCACTTTCCTAGAAGTCCTTGAATCAAAACTAAAAATAAGCATCTTTGGAGAAAGAACTGGAGGACCCATGGATAAGAATTTGAGAATCCTGGGGAAGTCTAGTACAGCTTCATCCTGGTTTTTTGGCAGATTCTGGACCCCTAGGCTCTCCTGAGTGAGCACAGTGGTGTGACGTGGGCAAGCTGTGACCTTGGACTTCCGCCTTCTGTAGGACCAGTCTAGCAGATGACAAGTCCAAACTTAGGCCACTTACCTGTGCGACTAGAAATCTGGCCAGGAGTGGATTTCCCAGAAGTCCTTCAGCCAGAGCTAGGCAGGACATTGAGGGGTAGGAAAAGGTCAACCTTGTGGAGCTGCATAATTTTTTGGGTCCTGCATGGACTTACTTGTCACCTTCCACTTCCTACCCATTCCCCTAGGCCTCGTACCTGCCCTTGAATTCAGAAATCCAGCTGGAGGACCCTGTGTAAACTTGCAGGTTGGGGACAAAGTAGGACTGTGTTTGGCTGTGGGAACAAAATCTGGTGGGGTCCACTTCACACTGGAGATGCCACTGGTGGCCAGCAAGGCCCTTGTGTGGCCTGGGAGATCTGAACACGTTTCCTAGCTCTAATTCGCTTCTGTGGCCAGGTGCAGTGGCTGCTGTCGATGTTCTATTCCTTGCAAAAACATAACTGCTCCCTTTAAAGATGCAGCTGTCCCCATTAGGCTATTATAACTCAGCGTGAATTCACTCACTGGCTTCTTTCCCTATGACGTAGGCCCTTGGACTCGTAAGTGCAGAGATTCTGTGCATCAGGCACAGAAAAAAACAAAGAGAGAAAGCTTTATAAAAGGAAAGAAGCAAAAGCAAAGGAGACTGAATTCAAGCTAACTTTATCTACAGCCGGTAACAGTTCTGTTCCCCAGCGCCTGGCTTCTCTGAGCCCCAGAACCACCCAGCTAGCTGCCCAGGCTTGGCCATGGTACTCACAATTCATTGATGAGAATGTCGGGGACCCAGATGCTGTCTGTGGGGATGGACAGCTTGGTGATGTTGTCAAAGTCCTCAGGGTTCCACTGGAGAAATTCATCCATCCAGAACTGGGAGGAGAGCAGGAATGACACAGTCAGCCCCTCCCTGAGCGCTCAGGGTCACCTGCGGGCTCAGGGTCACCTGCACGCTCAGGGTCACCTGCATGCAGTGGACTTCACCCCTCACGCCCAGGCGACAAATGGGCATCTTACGAAAATCTGGGTGTCGATGGTCCCCAAATCACTCAGCAGTAGCAGAGGCACCCCCACCCTCTGTGCTAACACTGTCCCTCCTTGCATGACAATATGGATGGATGCAGTCGCCACCCCAGGAAGGCCAGCAGCCATCCCTAATGCTAGAACATGCCACCCATCAGCTTCAGGAGCACGGACAAATAATTTTCCGGTTTGGGGCCTGCACACGCGTAAGTGGGGACGCCAGCACCCACTTCACAGAGCACAGGTGGTTATTATGTTTTCATCGATACATTCTCCACTCTTACGCTAGAATGGCCAATCCGAAAGGAACATTTAAAACTTCTTCTATTGTATCCCATTGCCCTCAAAACATATTAAACTATATGGGCCCATGAAGTCCCCTACCAACCTGTTAGCCCTATTTTGGACCACATCTTTTAGTAAATTCTGTACTTGTGGAGTTAAACACCATGGAAGCCTCTGTGTCACTGTGAACCTGTTCCTTCCCTCCTGCTGCCAGCTCCATCTCCTTCACCATGGTGCCTTCCTGCCCCCTGCTCCCAACACTTCTTTTTTTTTTTTCATTTTTTATTTTTATTTATTTTTGTATTTTAAGGACGGGTCTACAGGGTGTTCAGGGTCTCACTTCTAGGTCAGACTCATAGTGATCCACCTGTTTACAGCCTCCTAAGAGCTGGGATTATAGGCACGCACCACTATGCCCAGTCTCAATGCCATCTCAGCATGCCCTGGGATGGAGCCCACATGGCAGGCCTGGGGATTAAACCCTTGGCCCCTGTGCCTGCTTGCTTAATCTGCTGCGCTGTTGGGCTGGCCCTCCCAACCTTCTAACCTGAACCAAATCACACATGGTCTTTCCTCCAAGACAGCTCCCAGGACCCCAGGTCCCAGGCACGGTGATCTCAGCTTCCTTCGTGCTCTCACAAGGGCCGGGGCAGCTGCTGTGCTGTGCTTCATGGTCTATGCACATCTCATTGTGAGCCAGGGCCCCGTCTAGTTTGTGTCTAATTCCAGTATTTCAGCATCACTGCCTGTCTGTGATGGGTGACTTTCCCTCCCTGCTGACTGCAACCAGCTAAGGCAGAAGGTAGGTGATCCTAGGGTGGGACCTAGCTGCATGTTTCAGAGAAAGGACTTGCAGGGTGTGCTTTGTATTAAGGGATCCACATTCTGGCTTCTTCCCCATGCCACTTCTGTCACAGCAGATGCTGGAGCAGAGGAGTGTGGGCCTGATGATGGGAGAGGATTTCCCAGAGGCCCACTTAGGCTGGCATCACCTGCAGTCTCCTAGGTTGGCCTCTGTGAGCTGTCCTCACTCCCTGCTCCCACTCTTCAGCATCTCCCTTTCCCTTCTGCTTAAATTTCCCCCCCAATCCAAACGACTACTGGAGAAGGGCCCCTCTACAGGCAGCGGCTGTTCTGCCCCCACAAGCCCAAAGCCAGTGCACGGCCACATCCTGTGTTCAGCAAAAGCTGGACAAGTGGGGACGCAGCCAGGGCCCTGGGGGCTCAGTGGATGCAGTCATCCTGTCTTTCCCAACATGGCTGCTGTCCAGCTTGGCTTCATAGAAGAAAGAGCTTCCTAGCAACGTGATCTGATTGAAGGTGAAGTTACTGCCACATGAGTTCCTTAACAGAGGCTGGACAGGAACTTCTCTGGAATGCTGTGGAGCACTTGGAAAGGGACAGGGGCTCCCCTGCACCAATTCTTAAGCTCCCTTTTGCTCTCTCCCAAGGTGAGAAGATGCCGGGGCCTCTCTCCTCATGAAAGCCACCGGGATGACCGATCGTTGGATGGCTCAGTGGTGCTGGGTGGGGGCTGCTGTACTCACCTGCCGGTACCAGATGTAGGTGGTCAGTACCTGATTCTTCTCATCCTGGGAAAGGAAAAGAAGCTCAGACAGGTGGCCCTGCACCCATTACCCCCAACGGAGCTGTGTGTGACTCATTCCCCTGGGTCACACTTAGTATTCATATTAAAAATTATGAATGCCTCCTATCATTTTCATGTACCATTATATAATTATAACAGAAGGTATATAAGTGTACAGTATGTACCTTATCTTCTATATCTCTATATTTACATACGATATTATGTGGTGAATAATACACACCAGGAATGGAAAAACTTTTGTAGACTGCAACCCAAAACCCACTTGTTTACTACAAAGTGCCAACACTGTAATTAAACCTGAATATTGAGGTTTCAGATTAGAAAAAAATCTCCTCCATTAACATCTTTTGTTTCAAAAGAAAACCGCATGGCGTGCATTCACCACAACTGATAGATGCCAAGTGTAGGTGCAACACTGTTAAGCATTATACATAACTTAGTTACAGATATTCCTCGCTTAATGGCTGACCAAGGGCCAGCCAAATAACTCAGCAGATTAAAGCGCCTGCAAGCAGGTGGAGGGGCTGGGGGTTGGATCCCCAGGCCTGCCTGCTGGCCCCGCCCGGTCCCTGGGGCAGGCTGAGATGGTCATTGAGACTGGGCATGGTGGCACGCACTTGTAGTCCCAGCTCTTGGGAAGCTGTACACAGGTGGATCACTATGAGTATGATATAGTAGTGAGACCTTGAACATCCTGTAGACCCTCCCTAAAAAGTACAATAAAAATGGTTGACCAGTTTAATGACTGTTTGGACTTACACCTGAGGCATTCCCTATGAACTTATGACCTGACTTTTTTTGTACAGTCCTGACTTCTTGTTTATAGACCCTTGACTTTTTTTTTCTCTATGGTATACCTTATTTATACAGTATGGTAACTTCTGTTGCACAGTACAGTACCATAGTTTTATGTTCAGTTATATATAATAGTACTGCACGTAAGAGTTATGCAAATAAAAGCAAAGACCTTGTGGCTCAACAAAGAAGATATATGGAGCTGTACAGACAGGTCATAAATCTGAGCAATGGGACTTAAGTCCAAATAGTGTGCTTTGCTTCTAAGGCCAAACAGTCATTAAACTGGGAGGTCATTAAACAAAGACAGGGAGAAAGAGGGCAGGGTGCTTAGTATGAAACTGAGAGGTCTAAAGCCCCATGAAGTGAAAAAAAACTATCCCCCATCCCTCATTCAATTTCTGGTTTTCCTCCTGAAGCTCCATGGTGACCTATTTGCTACTTTTCTTTCCAGAAGTGATTCCATCACATATCAGGTAGGTGGCTTGACATAACAGAGCCACAGCGGTCAGGTCCAATCCTGCGCCACCTCTCACATCTCCGCAACTGCTCCTTTGCTCATCTCTTTGCAAGGCCCGCCCTCTTCCGCGGCACCATCACCCACACTGCTATGGTGATTGATGAAAGCATTGATTAGTCCATTGATCTGTTGCATTGACAATAATATGTTATCCCTGTTTAGTGACACCTGCCGTGTATTAGGGATCCATCCTTAAGGCCTTAAGGATGTAGAGATGAATCAAGATAATCTTCACTGCACCCCCACAGAGATCGTCAACATCACACTGTGTGGACAGCCAGGCAGGAGGTGACAGCCGGTGTCAGGATGGGGAGAGAGGCTACGCAGTGACTCTAGTCTGTGGCTTGGACAGGCAGCCTCTCAGGTGCTGCGGCAGCCCATCCTCAGCTGTGATATCACAGAGGCCAGGGCTTGAATACCCCGTGCTGCCTGCGGGGTAACGTCTAAGGCACACTGCAAGTGTGGGTGGGGCAGCCTGGTGCTGTGTGCTTACCACACTGAGGATGGCGTAGACAATGACGTCGATGGCGATGGTGGTGGGTTTTCTCCAGTCTCGCACGGGCCGGACACCCTTCCGGTAGTCAGCCAGGAGGTGGTCCGATAGCCTCTGCAGAGCCGGCCTGGTAGAGTTGTGAGCCTGGGCTAGGAAGGAAAGAAGCTAAAAGTGAAAATCTGATCCTCCAATTGCCCCCTGCTTCTCGCATTGTTTTGTAAGCTGTTGCAACAGATTTATCTGCACCTCACAAAATTCTCAGGTCCCCCGGAGCCCCAGGCACTGAAATTCTCATCACTAGAACCATTCATCTGGAGGCCAAAATTCCAATGAATGTTCACCTGGGGATTCCCTGCACCTTCACTTGCAGGCCAGCAGAAAGAGAGCTTGTCAGGACTGGTGATGGGAGACAGGCGAGGACAACACAAAGAACGAGGAGGTGGGCAGAGGGGTGTGGGAAGGGATCCAGGCAGCTAAAAGTAGAGTGTGGGCTGTGTGGCACTGACACGCAAGAGGGCCACGAGAAAGTGCAGTGTCAGGGCAGTCTCCAAGCCTCTGCTCTGAGCCACGGCTTCCTCAGCCAGGTCAGATTGGAGCCCCTGTGCAGCTCACAGGAGACAAGGAAGGACCGACGGGCATTGGCCAGAAACGTACACTCCCTCTGCCGCCCACCAAGCCACCCATGCTCTGGGGGGAGGGTCTGCAAGGGCCTTTCCTAGGATGGCAGGCAGAAACTGGACCAGGCTGGGAAGGAGGTTGGGGTTTGCAGGGAGCTGGGAGGAACCAAACTGCTCCCGAGCAGGAGGACACAGGGACGTAAAGGTTGCTTGAAAGCCCTGTCTCAGCTCCACTGCCAGGCCTGGCTCCCACACACCCCCCTCTCTCCTGTGCGTGCCACGGTGGTCAGTCCTCAAGTTGCTTTCCTCTGCCTCTTCCACCTGGCCTGATAAGCTATTAGCATCTCTCAGAGAGCAAAGAGGGAAGGTGAGAGACCTTTCTTTTTTTCTTTTTTTTTTTTTGGTGCAGAACCAGGGATGGAACTCAGGCCCTTGCGCTTGCCAGGAAAGCACTTATTCCACTGAGCCATCTCCCCAGCCATGAAAGACTGTATTTTGAGCCTCCTTCGGAATAATATTGTCTGGCAGAATCTAGTCTCAGAATACCCTGCCAGGGTGACTGATGTAGCAGCCACTTTGCAGAGGGACCCCATGGCTTAGAAGGGTGAGAACAGTGCAGCCCATTCAGGGGCCTCGTCTCTTTGCCCAGACCCTTTGCCTCTCCATGGCCAAGGCTTGGAGAGACTGATCCCAGTGGGTCACAGAGCAGAGCCCTGCCGGAAGAACAGAGCGTGTCCCAGGCCAGGAAGCCCCTGCCACTTTGGCTTTCACTTTCTCTCTCCCATGCAAGGCTCTCAGGAGAATATCACCTTGCTGGTGGCCATGTACATCTGTCCAACACCTGGGAGGCATCTTTCTTGCGTGCCCCTGGTGCTCCAAGGGTAGGGGGAGAAACATTCCGGGGGGTGATGTGTGGGCGTGGTCTGCAGCAGAAGGAGCCTGACCCCTCTGAGTCACAAGCACCTGTTTGCAAGGGAGTCAGGACAGGAGGGAGTTGGGCTACAGCTTGATGCTACTGGAGGCGGGATCTGGAAGGGAAAGGGGGGAACCGAGGCACAGGGAGCCCCAGCAGTGAAGACCGGTGATGGTGAGGAACGGCAGCTAGATTAGTTCTGGCCCCTACTCTGCTGCCGAGAGGCTGTGTGCTCTTGAACGAATTACTCTGCTCGCTAGACCCCTAGACCCCTTTACAACAGGAAAAGGCCACCCAGATGAGCTCACCGGTCCCTTGTAGCTGCCAATTGTTGAGTTTAGGGAATGGGCAAGGAGAGCAGGTAACTTTTCCCGGCACCTTCCTGTGTGTTTCTGATATTCAGGCCGCAGCCACCTGTCCCTCTGAGCAGGTCCTGCCCCAGACTCAGCCTCACCAGCCGTATGCGGGAGGTGGCTGGCCTCCCTGCAACCGCACAGCCCCGCGTTCACCGTCCCTCAACCCTGGGAAGCTGAGCCCCACCCCCAGCTCTGCAGAGAGCCAGCCAAGTTCTGGGGGGTGGTGCATACCCAACGCTCCTTACCTTCTCCCTGTGCCAGGAAGGTGGGGAGGAGCAAGGCCAGCAGTGCCTGCTGGGCCCACAGTGACATGGTGAGCGTCCCAGGGTGGGAGGGCCTCGAGGAGATGCTCAGGGTGAGCGGCACCCAAGGCCAGCCCCGCTCGACCCCTGCCAGCCTCCTGCCCAGCCAGCCGGCTTCCTTCTGAGGCTATAGCTCGGCACTCCTCAGGCCACCAGAGTTGGGGAGCCGCCAAGTTCTCCTGCATCAGTCCCTCAGCTGGATCAGGTTTCAGGGAGGGAGGGAAGGGGTGGGGAGGGAACCATGGGCAGGGAAGCCCGCCCAGGCGCACGCAAGGGCTCTGGCCTGCAGAGGGAGCGGGAGCTCTGTCCACTCATTCACCCGGGTGGCTTGGTTAGGTTCCCCTAGAGGGGAACCTGGGGTCAGGGGCTGCATTCATGGCCTTGTAAGTATGGGTCAGTGGCCCTGGGCTGGGCTGGCCCCACATCTTGGCTTCTCAGGCAGCATAATCCCCCCTAGCGAAGTAGGAGATGGGGTGTCTCTTCCCACAGAGGCCTGTCCTTTGATGCTCATAAAAATAAATTCATATATAAATTCAATGAATAAGTTGCTATTTAAATAGCAAAGTATATGTGGAAAAATATACATATTTTATACTCACATGACTAAACATTTTTATTAAATATAGATAATATATAGTAAAATATAATAGTAATACATGCATATCATAAAAATCATGCAGAATTAAACTTATTTGTAGTTTACTGCCCAGAGACAGTCATTTATTTTTATTTTTTTAATTTATAAAGAGAATAAGAAATAGTAAAAAAAAAAATTAGAAATGATAGAGTTTCACTGAACACTACAATGGGAATCCAACAGGGGTTCTTTGTATTGCCTAATGTTGTCTTCAGATTAGCTGTTTCAATTACTAGAGATGAGTCTGCAAAATTGATAGTTATAAGACATTAAAAAAGAGAAAAGAAATATTTAACTGTTCCTTTCATTTTTTAAAAAAAAGTTCATTTCTATGAAGCTTAAGAAGCTCAGAGCAGTCTACGCTGTCAGACCTGAGGCCCCGCTTCCATTTGGCGTGGTGTACTGGCTCCACTGCTGTGTCTCTTTTGTGAAAATTCATTGCATTACGCATATGTGATTTATCTCCTTTTGAGTATTCCATCCTAAAGTGAAGTTGTTAAGAAGCCAGCCAGACCCTGTCTCTTCCCTGCTTATTACCAGCAACTGTCTCCCAGACATCAGAGCCTTCCTGAGTCCCACAGTTCAGGATCTCCACTGCCCTCTGACTTCCCTGGTGCTCAATCACACCTTCCTCTTGTAATTACCTCAGAACCGTGGTCCTAATTTGATAGAGTGAGACAGGCATTGTTAATATGTCAGTGTATATTCTTCCTTCTCCACTGTGTGTACGATTAAGTAAACGGTCATATCCCTTCTCCTTTTTTTTTTTTGCCTAATAGCACATTACCGACATTTTTAACACCTCCTATTTCAATGTGGCTTTCTTATTCTTGCTTTTTTTTCCTCCCTGTTTTTTGAGAGGGTCTCACTATGTAGCTAAGGCTGGCTTTGAACTCAGTCTGTAGCCCAGGCAATCTCACATCAGTGCTCCTGCCTCAGCATTGGAGCCCTGCAGGCAGCCTGGCTCCTTCTGCCTCTCCTGTCAACCCAGGCTGCGAGTGCCTTCACTCTGGGTAATCTTGGAGCGCTGGGATTACAGGTGTGCACCACTACGCACTTTTCCTTTGTGAGCTTGTGATCTCTGACCCTAAACTGAGCACGCTCAGAAATGTGCTAAGATTCCAGATATGTGATACCACGCCCAGCAAATGGGGTTTTCAGCAAAGCATTCTCTTTTCTCTTTGTAAGTTCAACTGGCAAGTAGCTGTCCCTCAGATACTCAACTGCATGTCCAAGATACTGCCTGTGGAAGAAGCACTGGTACGAGTTTCTGTTTGGAAGAGCCCTTCCCCAGTTCTCCATGTGCGTATGTGTGGATTTGTCTACCTCACCTGTACTGAAAACAAGATACATCTGTTATAGTCATGTCAAGCTTCAATGAAAAAAGATTCATTCCTTTTCCAATTGAGTGTAAGTATGGAATAGCCTGGGAACACTGTAGGAAGTCTATATTGTGATTAAATTTTAAAAAATAAACAACTGGAGCCCGGGAGTAAGTACTTGTCCAGGAAGCACAAGGCCCTGAGTTTTATCCCCAGTACAAAAAAAAGAAAAAAAGCTTACTTTAAAACAAACAACTGCCGGGCGTGGTGGCGCATGCCTGTAATCCCAGCACTAGGGAGGCTGAGGCAGGAGGATTGTTGTGAGTTCAAGACCAGCCTGAGCTACAAAGTGAGCTTAAGGCCAGCCTGAACTGCACAGTGAGACCCTGTCTCAAAAAAGACCAAAAATAAATAAATAAATAAATAAATAAATAAATAAATAAATAAATCAAACAACTGCTTTGGTCAGGGCTGAGCCCTTTTCTTACTCTTGTGCATTATGGAGTCCACACATGGCATGACACCTTCTTGGGGTCCCTGCATATGCCATTTGCCAAGACCTGGCTCTGGGAAGTTCCGTCCAGCCCATGACCTCAGGCTGTCCTTGTAAATGGTGTGCTTCGTCAATGCAGAATTCAGAAAAACAAGGAGACTCAGCCCTGAAGAATTGCCCTGAGATGAGGAAAGTGGTAGAAAAGGAGGTGTGGTTAAATAAGAAACCCCAAACTCATGAGGCACACGAAGAGCCAGACATGCCCAGAGCTAAGGCACTCACTGCCTGGGTTGACAGGAGAGGCAGGAGGAGCCAGGCTGCCTGCAGGGGCTCCAGGCTGGGGTCTTGGAGAGACCCACACTTTGGCAGAGCACTGTGTACTGCAGACTGCACTTTTGAGCCTAAAAAAGACTTTGGGCCCATGATGACATCCACTCATGCCATACCACTTAGAAATCTATTGCAGATTGCTACAGAAACTTCTGTTCCTATGTGACTGTAGCCCACTTGTTGTTGAAGTCTCTTATGTGGCCATGGGTGGGTTGCCCTTTAGCCGTGCCACACTCACTTGGGTTGCCACGGTAGCCATTGCATCATGAGAGAACAGATACTTACTGCTTGCTTGCCCTCCCCACAAATGCTCTGCTGTGCACCTCTTAGAGCTATGGGGCATATCCATGAAGCTCTCCTCTACTGTCTGCTCTGAGCCAAGGCCAATGTGGTCCAAGGGCCACTCCTTCCACAGAGCGCAGCCATGAGAAGCAGATCTGAGAAGAACCATTAAGAACTGGCCCTGTTCTGAAAGGGGTCACACGATAGTCAGAGAGGCAAGAGCAAGACACAGAAGGCAAAAAACATAAATGCAAAAGGGGCTGGGGGACAGAGATCAGAAGAAGGGAGAAGTTAAAAGAGAGAGAGAAAGAGAGAGAAAAAGAAAAGGAAGATAAGCCAAGAAGGAAAGCCAGGCAAAAGACTGAAGAGGAAAAGAAAGACAGGAGAACATGGGGAGAGGAAGAAGAAAAGGAGAGGAATGGGAGAGAAGGGGCAGCAGGTGGTGCAGGAGGCAGATGAACTGTGAACCCAGGGAGTGGGGCTGTGGCTTGCCTCTCCCCACATGCCACTCCAGGGTGGACCCTTGGTGCTGTGGAGTGGGCAACGCACCATGGGCATGCACTGGGACCCAGCAAGGGACAGCACAAAAGCCTGGAACCTGTTCCATGGGCCCAGGGCCCACATCTTACTTTCTGCACTAGCCTCTGGCCTCCTCTGGGGCAGCACAATTGGGTTAAGAGGCAAGAAGATGTTTTCTATGCAGTGTGTGCATTAGAGAATTAGCTCCTTAGGTAACAAGATTAGAGGGAGCCGGGCAGGCCGCAGCCTCGGATGGAGATACATTGCCTGTGTGTCTCTCTACGGAGAGACAACCAAGTTTTCCCTGAAGAGATTTCCTATTAATGGATTTGATGGCACAACACACAGGAGGGAGTTGGAGCCGTGGCCAGTGGCGGGGTGTAAATTGCCTCCGATGAAACCATGGAGTCACTTTTGGCCCTTTTAAACAAGATAAGAATTAGTTTGAGGCCTTGATGAACTTGCCTTGGCCGGTGGGGATGAGAGAACAGCAGAGACCTGGCTAATTGGATTCTGGAGCTCTGCCTGCAGACGACCAGGCTCCTCCCAGGGAGAGGAGACAGACACACACATGGCAGCCAGCCAGCTGGGTAATGAAAAGCCCCCAGACGGCTCCCTCGCAGGCTGCTCCCTCTCCTTCTGCCTAGGGCTCCCGGTGGGCGCCTGGCTGGGTCAGCTGTCCCCACCCATCGTGGGAGCTGCGCGTCCCACTCTGCCCCTTTTCCTGCTCCCTTTTTCCCAAAAAGCCTCCTGAGTTGCCTGGATTTGCACAGCTCGTTCCGATGGTCCTGAGGTCCTCCAGACCCCCGACTCCAGCCTTTTCCATGACAGCGGTGTTTCCCATCTTCTGCTGTAAATTTTTACTGGTCTGTAAAACTTTTACCACCAGAGTGCCTGACCTTTTAAAACCTTGTAAAAGCTTTCAAAAACTCCGTGACCCATAGTAACATCTGGCCACATGGGGGGGCCCAGCTGCCAAAGAAGGGCTCAGGGAGGCTTGTGACGGTCATCACGGCACTAAGTAGGAGCCACATCGTCCCACTCTTGTCACCTCCGGGAGAGGCCTCCCTGGGACCACAGGCTGCACACCCAGGCTGGACACTGGCTCGCTGTGTCCCCACCCCTGCCCACGCTGGGGTCTGATGGAGAAAACAGCAAATACACCCTCTTCTGCACCCAGGTTTAGGGACCTGACACATCCAACTTAGGTGTGGAAAGATTTAGGGGCAGTCTACTCGGAGAGGGTGGAAGCCAGCGGACGGGAACCGCCTGACCTTCTTCCAAGTTCTCCTGCTTAGAAAGGTTGGAGTAGCTGTTGTAGGAGTGAGAGCAGCACAGCATGCTCCCAACATGCAGAATTTGTCCCTTGATGTCTCAACAAGCGTGGCTGAGCCCTTGTGCCACCAAGGCCCTGGGCTCTTGGAATGGCCGGCTCTGTCCACCTCACTGCATGCTCCCCATTTGTTGAGCACATACTCTGTAGCAGGCAGGGTGCTCGGCTCTTGTCTTTTTTACTCTTCATTTCCTATGAAGGAGATATTCTCCTGCCCATAGTGCAGATGACACAATTGAAGCAAAGAGATAACAGTGATCGGTGTAGAGTTAAGCAGCTAAGTAGGAGGGTGCGGTACCAGTCCTACAGAGACGAAGCTTGGGCTCTTAGCAGCCTGACTACATGCAGAGCCAGAGTCTCCATTCAGGATGGTTGGCTGGTTGGACTCCGGCCCTGCGTGGCCCTGTGAATGGCCGAGGTCCCCACTCCTGACTTGATTGCTACAGTGGCGGGGGCAAGCGCTATGCCTGGATCCAACATGAGCCTGCTTTAAAAAAACAAAACAACAGCAACAAAAAACTTGTATTGAAGAATAGCCTAAGAATATATGATAAATTAAGGGGAAAGAAGTGTATTTGGTATGGAGATTCAGAGTAAATTTGGCTTAGTGACCTCTGTAGCCCCTTCCTATGATATGGAAGTGATGCTGGAGTTTGTCCCTGAAAAGGCCAGTGTGATGCTGGTGGCAAAGAGGGATATGTGTGTATGTGTGTATCTGTGTGTGTGAGAGAGAGAGAGAGAGAGAGAGAGAGACAGAGACAGACAGACAGACAGAGAGAGAGACAGACAGACAGACAGACAGACAGACAGACAGACAGACAGACAGACAGACAGATAGATAGATAGATAGATAGATAGATAGATAGATAGATAGAAACACAGGCAGAGAGAAGGAGGAAGAAGATGAAGAGGAAGAAGAAAAGGAGAAGGGAAAGAAAGATGAAACCCGGGGCATACATGGGTTGTTTGGCCCCTGCCCCAACTGCCTGGAGTCCTTACTGGCATTAAAGTTTGAAGGATTAGGGATTTTTTTTTTTTTTATCATAATGGAAGTGCTGATCTTTCACACAGCCTTAAGGGGTTCATGGAATTATGGGAATACGAAATGGAAAAGTAGGCCAAGTGTGGTCCAATCTCTCCTTCCCTTCATCCCGACACAGAAGGATGGTGTCTTGCCCTAGGTCTTTCACGTACCTAGGAAGGAAGTCCCATCCTCTTGCATGTGTCACCAAGCTTTCCCCACTTATTTCCTCAAATTTCCTTCAAACTAGTCTTTTCATTTCTTCCAGCTTCTTTCTGTGACCCAGCCCATGCTAGGGCGCTGTTCAAGCCAAGAGACATTCTGGAAAGTGTGTCTAAATTTAGCCAGCTTTAAGGGGCAGTGGCTCACTGACCCATAGGGAAGGGCCAGACTTTAAGGGGCAGTGGCTCACTGACCCACAGGGTCACCCCAGAGGGAGCAGGAAGGTGTCTGGCTTAAATTTCTCTCTAACTCAAGAGAATTAATAAGGTGGTGAGATAGCTCAGTAGAATACATGCTTGCCTGGAAAGTGCAGGGTCCTGAGTTCAATCAGTGCTGCAAAACAGAGAGAGAGAGAGAGAGAGAGAGAGAGAGAGAGAGAGAGAGAGAGAGAGAGAATTAATAAATTCCAGAAAGGAAGTATCCACAGAGGTCATCTTATTCCCAGGGAGTGGTCATTTGTCCATATGACTGCTCCAGGACAGGACCTGGGGGCAGAGTTGGTTTGGCCGAAATTTTTCTCCCAGTTAAATTCTAAGTTCTAAAAGAAGGGACTGGAGAGACCATCTTATCCATTCTCCTGTTTCTGGGAAGAATTGAGGCTTAATGTACTGTAATTAGTATTTTCTGAAAAATTTTCAAAAAGAGACCTCAAAACCTCTTTTGGGATTCCAAAACAAAGTTTCCTCTAATATGTAACTTTAATTGCACTTGTATAATTTGAAGCATTTCCTTTTGTTCTGTAGAAATGAGCCCCATATCTGCTCCATCCTCTCCACAGTCTCCGAGGCAGTGAAAACACAACAGTCCTTCATGGACTCTTTGAGAGCGAGAAGAAAGCAGGCAGAGAGTGCAGCCTTTATGTACCACTGGGTGATGACAATGCAGTTTCAGTTCTTACCTCTGTGCAAACTCATAACTTTGAGGTAGGTGACACAATCCTTATTTTATTATTTTTTAATCTTTATTTGGTACAGGGTCTCACTAATATAGCAGCTCAGACTTGTACTGATCCTCCTGTCTCAGCCTTCCCAACACTGGGATTATGGGCCTGTGCCACCATGTCAGATTCTGGGGCCTGCATGGCATGTGGTACAAGGGATCAAACCTGGGTCCTTGTGCTTGCCACTTAGATCACCGAGCTATCTCCCCAGCCCACAAGCCTCATTTTGGAGATAAGCTATCTCAGAGTTCTGAGATACTATGTAGTGACTCTCCCAAGGTGTCTCTGCTAATGTGGGACCAGGCTTGGCTTATAGTCCTAAATCACGCCAGGAAAGCTCTGATGTGTAATCTTGCAAGCCCCGGGACATCATAGCCTCTATCTTGAGGCTTGAGGCTCAATCCTAGCTGGCAGAGTTGAGCACTGGTTCTTCTTCCCATCTCCACCCAACTCACATTAAAGAGCAGCAGGTGAGGGTGACCAGGGAAACATGCCTGCCATCCTCGAAGCCTACCACCAGCACCTCGGCTAGACCTATCTGCACTGCTTAAAGCTAACTGAAAGGATAAGGCAAAGTCATAGCCGGCTCTGTGCGTAGCAGTACATGGCAATAGGGTCAGGCTCAGCCAGCATGGAGACAATTGCTCTTCTTTCAAGGAGAGCTGCCCAGGTGGTCCTCCATATACTCCAGTATCAATGGCCTTCTTCTTGTTCCTCAGATATTTCAAACGTGCTTTACCTTGGAGCCTATGCTCAAACTGCAGGGACCCACCCAACGTCCCTAGCCCACTCTTTCCAGGAAACTCCTTCTCTGTGCCATGTGCACTGGCTATGTAACTCGCTTCTTCATTTGATTAATTATTTAAGTGATGATACTTGTTGTAATCTGATTGGCTCACCATAGTTCTGTTCCACCTCATACCCACCTTGTGACTTCTCATTGGATCAATATTACCTAAGGGGCTATACTTGTAATCTTATTGGTTGACTATCATTTGGTCCCACCTTGATATTTGAGAAGGTGACCCCCTCCCTGAGGGGAAGTGATCTTGCCCAACCTCATGCCAATAAAATACTCTTGAGAAGCAGGGTTGGTGGGCAATGCAGTTTCTGGTCTCCCTTCTGTCCTTCCTAGAGAGAAGCATTCTTTCTCTTGATAAATTCTTCCTTCTCTTAACCTCTTGTTTCTAGAATTTATTCCTCGATTTCAGAGAACATGAAATTTGGCATGTCGGATCGAACAGGTTGGGCGTTACTTCCCTCGTATTATTTGGAGGCTTAACTAGCACCCCTGTATGACACATCATACCTCAGCATGACAAGTACAATGTAACAATGAAATGGGAGTAGAAGGGACTGCTGCTCACTGTGCTTCCTGGTCCTGAAAGACCTCTTCAAGGTTTCTTCTGCTACCATGATGGCCAGATGGAGCCTGCTCAAGAACTGGCCTTGAGAGCCAGAGAGATAGCTCAGTTGAATAAGTGCTTGCCTGGCAAATGCAAGGGCCTGAGTTCAATCCTTGGTTCTGCCAAAAAAAGAAAATGACTTATGACTTCATCAATGGGTTGGGGAGATGGTTCAGTGGAATACGCACTTCCCAGGCAAGCACAAGGGCCTGAGTTCAATCCCTGGTTCCGCCAAAATAAATAAATAAATAAATAAATAAATAAATAAATAAATAAATAAAATAAATATAAGTCCAAGACTGCAAACTGCTCCGAAGAATTGGCCTCTATCTTAGAGGGAGGACATGCGTCAGAGTCGGGCAGACACATGGTGGGCAACCAACCCACGATTGTAAGCTCTGAGATTTAGGATCACTGTTACAAAACATAACTCCACCACTCTTGCTTGGTGCTCTTCTTGTGCTGGCTCTGCCACTTGATTGAAGCTATGTGAACTAGGACAAACTAGTTGTCTCAGTTACTTTTCTGGGACAAAATATCCAACACCCCAAATCAAGGAAGTAAAGGCTTATTTAGCTCTCAGAAAGGACATTGAGTGAGAGGTGGAGGAGAAGGGAAGGTAGGGGAAGAGAATACAAAACAGTTAAGATGTATTATGTATATGTACCAACTCCCCACAAGGAATGTGAAATAATCAAAGAAAATGATCCAAAAAACAAAAGAAATGACAAACAGAGATAAAAAGGGAGAAGGAGGCTGAATGTTTGAACAACTACTACATCTCACGCTGCATACCATCAAAGTCTTCATTCTAGGTATTGGATATCATCATCCTTGTCAAGCTAGATTAGAACAAACATAGTTGAGAACAAAGAAAATTGCTTTGGGGGGCTAATTAGGATTGTAATCTGGGAAAGTGCAGATTCAAGCAACTTTGGAAATATAGTCTGGGGCTGTAGGATATAGCAGCCTGTATTTACAGTGTTAAATCGCAAAAAAAAAGTTAGAAATTATGTCACTTGTTACCTGGGAATTATGATTGGTGCTAGCAAGACTTGAGCTGTTTTGTAATTCAGATGTTGGGTGTGTCTCAGGCTGAGCAGTTCTAGGAAGGGGTCTTTGTATAAGGTCAGCAGAAGTTGACAAGATTTCAAAGGTACTTCTCTGTGGGTGTGTGTGTCTTTAGTCCAGTTCAAAGGTTTAAACCAGGTATGGTGATTTCCACTTGTAATCCTAGCACTCTGGGAGGCTGAGGCAAGAAGATTCTAAGCTGGAGGCCAGCCTGAGCCTTAGTGACTAATGAGAACCTGTCTCAAAATGAAAAATAAGGGCTGGCAAGATAGTTCAGTGGACTAAGCACCTGCTTGGGCAAGCACAGGGACCGAGGTTTGATCCCTAGCTCTGCATGCCACATGGGCCCCTGGCCACAGACATGGAGAGTGGGTCACTGAACCCAGGCATGGTGGCACACACCTGTAATCCCATCACTGGTGAGGCCAAAAACAGGAGGATCAGTACAAGTCTGAGCTGTGTAGTGAGGCCCTGTACCAAACACATTAAAACAAAAATTTTAAATAACTTAAAATCAGAGCTGGGAGTGTAGTTCAGTATGAGGAGGGCCTGGCGTTCAATCTGCAGTACCAAACAAGGAAAAATGCTCAGCCACAGGTGTGGACATGACTGGAATACGGCAAACAATCCTTCCATACTGCCCTATGTATAACACATAGGGGGCAGCAGAGAGCAGGAGGCTTGTGTAAAGGCAAAGTGGCGAGGACCATCTGCCCTGGACAAAGAGAAATGGGTCCCTTTTCATAAGGATGGAGGGAAGCCGGGGACATCTGGCAGGGGGAGCCTGGTAGACATCTGTGGCCAAAGTTCTCTGGCAGTCTTGTGCCTCAACGGGCAGAGTCCTTGAAGTGCCCGGAGTAGATGCTAGGTGTTGCCAGATGATCCTAGGGGTCCTGAGGCCTGCAGAATTCCTTGTCCTGTCTTATCTCCTTTCTGGGGCTTGTCACGATAACTCTGGGTGCTGAGCTGAAATCCCTGCAGAGAGTAATCCTTCTGCTGGCAAGAAGGCTGTGGCTGGGAGAGTCAGGCCAGGTGGGAGTCTTGCTCCCTCTAAGGACCCGGATGCGACACTACTTCATTTTTATCTTTTTCCTTTTAACATCCCTGTTTTACAAAGGAGTGCACTGAGGCTTGGGGAAGTTGGCTTACCCGAGTCTTAAAGCCACTTGATGGAGGAGCCAAGATTTGGATGCAGGCTTGGATGGCTCTGTCACTATCATTTTTTTTACCTTCCTTGAAGGAGAAGTGGCCCAGTCTCCTCAAGTGTACCTCACACAGCCGCTGCCTCCTCCTCGTTGCCTCCAGCCAGCCACTTTACTCTCCCAGATCAGCACTGTTCACTGGCCTCCAGTTTGCTCTGTACTCAGGACCACAGGCATCCTGTTGGACCATGGCTGGCTCTACACCCTTCCCACTTGGTTCCCTTCAGCCCAAGCCAGGGGGGCCCAGGGCTCTGGCCTAGGCTGCTAGGTATCTTTCTACAGGGGTGGTGGCCTCTTCCCCAGTAAGAGAGTGACAATGTCTTACCTTCGAGGCTTTGACTGCCACCCACAGAAGAGCCAGTCCATAGTGGCTCCACAGCTCTCTGTGACAGGAAAGGCATTGTCCTCTCTCTTTTTAGATGAAGATAACACTATGAAGATGTTAAGGCAAACAATCCTGAGCTCAAACTCCACCCTGTGTGATGACAGGCAAGTTTCTTAACTTGCCTGGGCCGTAACTCACCCTACTACTGAGGATTCCACAGTTACACAAAATATCCTCACACAATGTGTGACATGTCGAGTATCCGACAGATAGTAGCTATCAATAATGGACACTGTTATTTTTGTGTGTGTGTGTGTGAGTTTTTGAGAGGGTCCTGCTAGGCAGTCCAGGCTGGCCTTGAACTCACAATTCTCCTGCCTTGGCCTCCTGAGTGCTGGGAATGACTGTGTGCCTCTGGTCCAGCCATCATCCTTAGAGGTGTGTCTGCTTTCCTAGCCTCACCTGCAAAATGAGGACTTTGATTCCCCCTCAGAGTTGAATGGCTGCCTGTCCTCTTGTGCCTCAAGCAGCTACTCAGGGAACCCCAGGCCTATACAACCACATGTGCCAGCCTGGGCTCTGCCCCGTGCCCTGGCACCGAGCACAGAGGGTTGTTGGAGGCACCTGAGGTAGATAGGAATATTCTAGGCCATCAGACAGGGCTGGACCCTCAAGGACCTAATATGGAGACCAAGATACCTTGCAACTGTGGGAGAGACAGGCATTCCCACTGTGGGCCAATGCTCAAGACAAAAGATTAAACAAATGCAGCCGCATAGCTCCCTAGGGATGGGCATCAGGGATTGATCCTCTAAATAGGCAGCAATTTCCTTGAAAAAGCCGGGAAAAGTCACTAACCCAATCCCCAACAGGAAGAGCCCCTGTTTTATATTCACTTCCTCTTGCTCTATGACTCACTTCCCCATTTGATCAAGGTTTAATCAATTTTACCTAAGTTATATATATATATATTTTTTGTCTTTTTGAGGCAGGGTCTCACTATGCAGTTCAGGCTGGCCTTAAGCTCACTTTGTAGCCCAGGCTGGTCTTGAACTCACAACAATCCTCCTGCCTCAGCCTCCCAAGTGCTGGGATTACAGGCCTGTGCCACCACGCCCAGCCAGTAATTATATTTTTAATATTAGTGGTGAACCATAGCTTTGTTCCACCTCATGTGTGAGTTCCCATGTTTTCTACCTGGGACTCAACTCACTTCACCTCATGGTTTTGCTCTATAAAAATTCATAGAAAAAACAGATTCCTCAGCAGCCCTCTGGGGTCCGCTTCTGTCCCTCTGTTAGATAGAAGCTTTCAGGGCCAGGGAGATGAATCAGTGGAAGAAGCGCTTCCCTGGCAAATGCAAAGGCCTGAGTTCAATCCCCAGTTCCACCAAAAAAAAAAAGCTTTCTTTCCCCCCAATAAATATATTCTGCTCTTAACCTCCCTTGTCCCCAAAATTCATTCTTTGGTTTTAGAGAACTCAAACTTGCCCAGGTATCTTTCTCCCTACCTACATCAATGAGAGAGTGGCTGTGGGGCAAGGCGCCCTTGGAGCGTGAGCAGGATCTGCAAGCAGGAGAGACTTGGGGCCTGGAGCGCAGCCTGAAGCCATCTCCTGAAGGCCTGGAGGATGCATCCATAAAGCCTAATGTGTGCTTGAAACATCCCCAGAAAGGAAGGGCTGGGAGATAGGGGGAGTCTTCATCCTTCCCGGGGCCCAGGGCTGAGACACAGTGGTGGGGAGAGGTCACTGCAACCTGCGGACCTGCATAGGAAGACAGTGCTGGCTCCAAGTCCTGGTGCCTCCTCTTAGCACAGCACCTCTGGACACAGGGCAGAAGCAGGGACAGCAGCATGGCCCACTGTGTGCCCTGGAGTTCTGTCCTTTCTCACTCCCCAGAGGCTGGTGCATGGGTGTCGGCCACGTGCCTGGATGACCTGCCTTCAGGGACACTGTTCCTTCAGCCAGGACTCTGTCTTCCTGCTTTTGTCCCAAATGCCAAGGACTCTAGAAGTATGATGCCACATGTCTCTCCAGTCTGAGGCCTTCGGCCACCGGACTCTCCAAGGTTCCATGGTCCTGGGAGAAAGGAAGGGTCCAGTGGGCAATCAGGAGCTTGACAGTCAGTGAAAGGTGAGGATTCACAACTGAGACCCCAGGGCAGAGGGTTGGTACCTTGATACAATATGGCCTTGGCTCAGCAAGCAGGAGTGCCCAGAGTTTGCACAGGGTACCGAGTGAGCTCTGGAAATGCAGGTTCCTGATACCGTGTGCTGGCAGCTGTATTCTCTGAAAGAGGGCATGTAGTGTCATGACAAGGAGCTGGTTGGCCCTCCCCTTGGAGCGCATGCAGAGCCATCTCCACCATCTGCCTGTAGCCTGTAATTCTGCTGGCCAGCTGCACTGGTGCCTGACTGCTCTGATTGTGAGGAGGGCGATTACTGAGTGGAATGCAGTGATTGGCAGGTGCCTGAGGGCCCAGCTGTGTGGTAGGAGCTGGTTCCACGGGATGCCGCGCCACCCCTGAACTCCTACCCCCAGCTCCAGGGCCTCCCAGAGCCCCTACCATCATCTTTTCCTTTCTTTGTTCTTAGATGGCCCCTCCACATGCAAATGAATCCCATAGGAGTGTGGCTAGAATTCAGATATGGAATCAGCAGGTCTGAGAGGGACTGAACACCTGCATTTCTAACAGCTTCCAGGATAATGCAGCCGATGTGCCCCCAGGCACCACTCTTTCAGCAGCAAACCTTTGGGGTTGACAAAGCTTTTCCGTACAGATGGGCTCTCACAACAGCCCCGAAGTGAGGTGGTGAGGAAGAAATGCTGTCACTCTTCATGTAAAGTGCTGGGCTCTGGTGATGAATGAGTCTTATCTCATTCAATTCTCTTGACACTTCAGCCAAAGAGTTCTTTCTAGAATTTCCAAATGGGGGAGAAAAAAAAAAAATCCAATGAGTTTTTGAGGTAGTTATATAACTTGAGAAAAAACACAAACCTAAGTAATGGAGTTGGAATTCAAACTCACATGGCCTGACATTAATGTCTTGTCCTAGTCACACATTAGCAAATAGGAGCCATTTCAAGAAGTAAAGGGCATGAGCTCAAGTTCTGGAGTAAAGGGCATAACACTCAAGTACTTGAGTGTGGCAGGTTATCCGAGAGCATGGAACCTGTGCATAGGTCTGTTTGGGTCTAGAATGTCTTCCAAAATGTTGAAATTTGGTTCCTAGCTTAGCACAGTTGGGAGGTGGCAGAAAGTGTAATAGGTGGGGCTTGTGGTAGGTGTGCCTTGAAGGGGGCTGTAGGACTCCAGTCCTTGAGATTTTCTCTTTTTTTTTCCCCACTATAACCTGAGTAGTTTTTCTCCACCACATCCTCCCACCATGACCCGAAAACAATGTGTCCACCAACCATGGGCTAGGCCCTCCAACACCATGAGCCAAAATACTGTCAACTTTTTCTTTTTGTAAGCTGCTATTTTAGTTATGTGTTAGATAGAAAGCTAAGAGGAATTTTTTCATTTGAGATCTTGGATGCCTTACCTAACCTCTCTGTATCTGTATTTTTCAACTGTGAAAATAGTATGATAATATTATAGAATGATAATATATATGTCATGTATATGATATACATATCCTTATAATAACCCTAGCTTAGCAATGATCTTACTGCTATCTCTCTCTATCTCTATCTATGTGATATAGGCCTTGGAAATACAATAATGAACAAAATTAGTCTTCCTGTGCTCTTGGAGCGGACATTCTAGTTGTCCTAGACTAAAGCCACCCCAAATACACAGCACCATGCTGGCACGTGGCAAAGCCCTCCATGATCATTAGCTCTGTCATCTCTACTCCTGACTACTCACTTCAAACTTTCTATCACTATTTATAGGACACGAAGTTACTCCCTGTCATTCCACAAAGTCTAAAGTTTTAACTTTAAAGTTTATTGTACATACTTATGAACCATAATACATCAGTATTTATTTCCATGCCAAAGTAGTGTTCTAACACTATTAAGTGAGATCAGTGCTCTAGAGGAGGAACCAGGCTGGGGCTGGGGCTTGAGTGTGCTGACCCCTGCTGAGTTCCTCTGTGGGTACAGGTACCCAGATGGAAAGTTGGCATGAACTGGCTTTTACCAAATGGTGCCCGTGTAGGTGTTGGCACAGGAGGAAGGGGGCAGACCAGTTTCGTGCAGGGTTTGGAAAAGCAGCTTTGGGGAAAAAGAGTACAGCTATGAAAGGTCCTTCAGGCATGGTGACACAAGTGGCTATGTAGATGTGGGTGAGGAAGAGGATGGATCAGGATGACACTCAACTTCAGCTTTTATATCCTGAGGCCAGATTTGGTCTTGGTACTCAGAGGGCCGTGGCTGTGGTTGGGGAGGAAGCCACAGCACAGTGGGGCTGGGGGACAGGAGAGGGCTCAGACTGCACGGGGCGCTAGGAAGCCAAGACTGGGCAGGGAAGTGGGTGCCACCAGCACCTCATTCCCTCACTCTCAGCCTGGAGCTTGCCAAGGAGGACAAGCAGGTAAGCAGGAGCAGGGTCAGATCATTGGCTGGCTACACCAGCAGCAGCCTAGTCTGCAGGAGAGGTGAGAATCCCAGTAGGCTCCACAGGGTCCCCTGTTTTGGAGTCCAGCGCTGGGCTAGAGGAGAGGGAGCAGAGGCAAGCAAAGGGGAGCACCAGCCTCCTCCCTATGTCCTGAAGGCTGCTGCGTGCCACGGAGCCTGCCCGCCGCCCAGCAGTACCTCCCAGCCCCCGCAGAAAGCCGCACTGCAATCCCTGCTTTATGGCCTCTGCCAAATGAAGCACAAACTTAACTACATCACTTCCCCGACAGCCAGGGGAGGGGGCGAGGGGTGCCATGCTGGGCTTCTTCAGCCCCCTAATCTAATCACTGGTGTGGGTCATTTCAATTACGGACACCAGAGTGTGGCGAGGGGTGTGGCAGCTCATAAAAGCCTCCTTGCTGGTGCTCTGCTAATTATGAAGCTCTTACTGTCTCTGCAGGTAAATAACTCAGAACTGAGAGGCTCCTGAGATGGTTGCTGAGGTGGAGTCTGAGCTGGGGGACAGGGAATGTAAGGAACTTGACAGGGAGGTCACAAGACTGGCCCAAGAGCACAAGTTGGGGCTGCTGCTAGGGGAAAGAAAAGGGGATCTTCCCTCTGGGATGGCCATCCTCCATCCAGGGCTTAGTGGAGGGGCTCTGCCACACAAGCAAGCTCCGAAGTGTTGCAGGAACCTCGGAAGCTCTGGGGGGGTTAAAACTTGAATTCCATTTGCTTCTCCCACCTCCCTTGCCTCACGGGCATAATTGGGTCCCTGAGAAGTGAGAGAATTTGGGGAAGCCGTGAGCCTGAGCTGGGAATGGAGCTAACTCCACCTTGCAAGTTTCCTGCTGGCCCCCCTCACGCACCTTTTTCCTTTGTTTTCTAGTCTGACCCATCCACGCTCAAAGTCAAGACGGGGGGACTCGCTTTCTCATGGACACTGAAGCATTGAGAAGCTCAGCTTCTTTAACCAGCGTGGGTCCTGCTCGTGAAGGAAAGGGAGACACCAGGGGCTGGGACGTAGCTCTGCGGTAGTGTGAGGCTCTAGGTGTTCTTTAAATGTTTTTTAAAAATCTTTTATTAATTAATTAATCTATTTGACATAGGGTTTTGCTATACACCTCAGACTTGCAGTGATCCTCCTGTCTCAGCTTCCCCAGTGCTGGGATTACAGGCACGCGCCACCACGCCAGGCTTGAGGCTCTAGGTTGGATCCTCAGCACTTGGTATTTATAACACATACACAAGGCAAGGCAGGGAACATGGTAGCGCTCAGAAGTTATCTCAAGGCATTACGATGAAGTGCATGTTAACAGGAAAGCCATCTCTGTATTCTAAATACCAGTAGAGCCCCCAGAACCAGAGCTGTGATTTCTCAGTGAATGCTGAAACTACCTCCTACATTCTGGAAAACAGCAGATGGTAGGAGTATTCACAGCTGGGAGAATCCCATATTATGCTCTGTTCCTCAGTTCCCTTCCTCTGAAAGAGGCGCCATGAAATGTGTAAACATTTGGAGGGGCTGAGCTGGGGCTGCTCTGTAAATAAGAGCTGTGGGCACTGCTCCTCCCCTGGCCTGAGCCCTGGATGCAAGTTAACAGTGGTGCTGCTTCAGGCTGAAGACTAACTCCGAGGCTCGGCTCGGCTCAGAGCAAGCTCCTGGCTGCCAGTGGGGATCAGAGCCGCTTGGTGGGAAACAGTAGGAATCCACTTAGTGGCCAGATCATATATATATATATATATATATATATATATATATATATATATTTTTTTTTTTTTTTTTTTTTTTTTAATGTATGTGGTTGCTGCAGGGTCTCACTACCCAGCTTGGACTCCTGGTGATCCTCTGCTTTCAGCTTCCCCAGTGCTGGGGTGACAAGTGTGTGCCACTATGCCCAGACTCAGGGTGGCTGGCTCAGCACACCCCGGGGACGAGGCTAGTGCAGCATGTGGTGCTGGGGATCAAATCAGAGGCCCTACTCTTGTCTGAGCTTGCCTAGGCAGGCTTTTTAGCCTGCTGAGCTATCTTGCTGGCCCCTGGGCCATATATATCTAATATATACACTCCATATGTGTAATATGCATACATAAACATTGCACATGCATGTGCATATCTGTACATACATGTTAGATGTTTCATACTGGGGAGAGCCAGGGCTTGTAACTGGATTCTGGCCAAGGTGCCTGGAGGCCGATGAAGACTGAGGACTAGAATTCATCCATTGGAAGCAGACAGGTGTTACGCTCATTTAGTGATGAATGCATGACTTGCTTTTCAAAAGGGCTGTCAAATACATCGCCGCACTTTGATCTCATAAGCCCTGTGCTATGGATAGAGCAAGTGTAACGACCTCGATTTCAAATCAAGTAGGAGGAAGAGTGAGAAATGACGCTCTAGTTCTCTGAGCACGTGGTGAAGGAACTAAGGTCAGAATCAGGACTCACGCGTGTGAGCCTGGCGCTCCCTCGCAGCCAGGGTCAGGCACCAGGGCGACCCGCAGCACAGGCCGGCCGGGCTTTCCCTTTGTTATCTGAGGAGGAATCGGAATCAACACAGCCGCTGAGCTCGGCCTGGCAGAGGAGCTGAGTAGGAAGTGAAGAAGGAAACAGGTGGGGCTTTGCGCGGCTACTTCCTGTTCACAAACTTCTCCTGCTCCTCATTTCATTAACGGCAGCAGTGGAATTTCATGGACAATTGGCGCTGAGCACTAACTGGGAGGTAATGAAAGGGAGGATGCAGGAAAGGCTGTTGGAATTTCAATTCTATTTCTTCAGGGGAGGAGGGGGTGCAGATTTTTTTTTTTTTCAAAGCAATTTTATTGCTGGAAAAAAGTTCCTTGCAAACAGCTTTGGACTTCTGTGTCTTGTGCCGGCAGCGCAGGGCCTGGCGATCTCCTCACAGCCCACTGTGTGCTTGAACCAAGCAGCTCCTGAAGACGACCTGGAGGCTGAGTGTGCGGAGGCGGGCTGGGTGTGGGGCTTTGTGTAGCTCCTGTCAGTCAGAGTTGTGGAAACACAGCAGAAAGATGTCCACCTTTGATAGTTTAGCAAAGTCATCTGACATACAGATTGGTAAAGTGAAAGAATATGGCAGGGGCCAGGGATTTAGCTCAGCCGCACAAATGCAAATGCAAGGTCCTGAGTTCCATTCCGGATATTTAAAAAAGAAATACAAAAAAAGAAGACGAAGATGTCAAATAGAAGTAGAAACTTGAATGGAAAAACCATTCCTCCCTGAGGAGGAGCAGAAGCAGATTGGCCTGGATACACTGAATACTGTGTTAGGAAACAATGAGAAACCAGGAGAATCAATCACAAAGGGAAGGGTACTCTGTGAAAGGCTTAAATTCTGACCTTATAGTTCAGGTTTGAGGTCACAGGATCCGAACTATAGTTAATTCATTTCTTTTAGGATTTATGATTTGAAAGGTTTTTTTGTTTGTTTGGTTGGGTTTTTTTTTTTGGTGGAACCAGGGATTGAACTCAGGCCCTTGTGCTTGCCAGGGAAGTGTTTATTCCACTGAGCCATCTCACTGGCCCAAGGATCTGAACTATAGTAGGGCAAGCACCAGAGACCATACTCCTACAGAATCTGAGCCGGGGTGGACTCTACTCTGGATGGGTGTTCGTGTGGTAGAAAGAATGCAAGGGGCCCATCAGGACTGTGGTGTTGACTGTATGTGTCACCTTGACTACGTAATAGACCTGGTCTTTGGTCAATCCTAGATGCGTCTGTAAAGATATTTTTAAAATAAGTTCAGAGGCCGGGGAAATAGCTCAGTAGAATAAGCACTTGTCTGGCAAGCTCAAGGGCCCGAGTACAATCTCTGGTTCTGGAGAAAAAAAAATCATTATTTAATTATTTTTTAAAAAATTTTAGGGGGCTAGCAAGATAACTTAGCAGACTAAAGTGCCTGGCTAGGCAGAGTACAGGGGCCAGGGTTTGATCCTTGGCTTGCTGTGCTGGCCCCACCCCAGGGGCATGCTGAGACAGTGATTGAGACTGGGCATAATGGCGTGTGCTTGGGAGGCTGAAAACAGAGGATCACTACAAGTGCAATCCATGTAATGAGACCTTGTACTAAATACATTTAAAAAAATTAGGGACAGTGAGATAGCTCAGTGGGTAAAGAGCCTGCTTTGGCAAGCACAGGACCAGGGTTTGATCCCTAGTCCAGTGCATGTGGCACTGGCCCCGCCCCTGGGGCGCACTGAGCTGGCAACCTAGTTTTGGAGTGGTGGAGCATGCCTGTAACCCCATCACTGGGGAGGCTGAAAATAGGATGTCACTATCAGTCCAAGGTGCATAGTGAGACTCTGTACCAAATATGTAAATGAAAAAAATTATTACTACATTTTTATTAGTAATTATGTGCACTATAGGGACTTGGTAAAGGATATATCTGAATTCTTTCATCTTTTTTGTTATTATATATTTATATTTTTTTGTGATTTGAGTACACAATGCATTCCTTGTAGGGACTCGGTACATGTACACAATATAGCACAATTTCCCTTCTAAAATTTTATTTATCTCCCTTCTCTCCCATTCCTCTTAGCTTCCTTCCTATATGATAAAGGCCTATTGTTTATATTTTATTTTGCTCTTTATTTATATTTTGGCTTTCTCATATAAGAAAACCATGTGATATTTCAATTTGTGTGTCTGATTTATTCCTAGCTAGATAAGGTCAATATTTATGATCAGTAGACTTTGAATAGAATGGGAGATCCTCCATAATGTGTGTGGGCTTCATGCAGTTGGTTGAAGACTTTAATTTTAAAAAAGGCTGAATTTTTGGGGCTGGGAAGATGGCTCAGTGGAATAAGTGCTTCCCTGGCAAGTGCAAGAGACTGAGTTCAATCCCTGGTTCTGCCAAAAAAAAAAAAAGGCTGAATTTTCTTTTCTTTTTTTTTTGTTTTTTCCCCTTGTGGTACTGGGAATCAAACTCAGGCCCCTGCACTTGCCAGGCAGACACTTATGCTGCTGAGCTGTATCCTCAGCCCAAGACAGAATTTTCTGGAAGAGGGAAATCCTACCTGAAGATCACCTCTGTATGCAAATGAAAGCGCTCCTTATGTCTCCAGCCTGCTGGTCTACCTTGAAGATTTTAAACTTGCCACAGCTCCACAATTGCATGAGAGTTACAGATTGGTTTGTGTTCCTCCAAAATCTAACTCCTGATGCCTTGGAAGATGACTATATCCAGGGACATCGCCTTGAAGGAAGTACTTAAGGTTAAACTGGTGTTAGGATGGACACTAATCTGAGATGACCAGTGTTCTTAAAGGAAAGGGAAACAGACATGGGTATGTGGATAGGTAGCGGCAGGACCGTGTGAAGATGCAGTCTACAGGCCAAGCCGAGAGGTCTCAGAAGAAATTGACTTTGCTGGAGCCTAGATCTTGGGCTTCCAGCATTCAGAATAATGAAAATATAAGTTTCTCTGAACTGCATAGGTTGCAGAGTAATAATAAGCTTCTCTTCTAGAGGGTTAACAATCTAAGTTTGCAGATCAAAAATTGGAGAAAAAGAAATGCCGCAAGGTCAGCCAACATTTTGGCCCTAGCCTTTCAAGGTCAGTGAAGACTCAGGACATAGGAGAATTTGTACTGTAACATCGTGGAACTCAGTAGTGCCCAAATTTTCTGATCAAGGAGATTATGGGGCCACAGAGGAATGCAATTGATGATGTACAGTGTGCCTAAGGAGAGTCACATGGAGAGAAATCTTTCTCTCAGGCTTTCACACAGAGCAAATTGGTCAAGCAATGGCCATGACTCATCCACAAGACTGACACTGACAAGGGATCTACAAAGTGTGGTACAGGGTTACAGGATAAACCCTGAGGGTACCTGATGGGCCTTATCTGATACAAAAGTTACATTTCTTGTTATATAGGTCTTTCTTTATATAAGTCTTAATCATCCAGCAGAAAAGTATAAAAATGGAGGTATATAAAGTAAAGTCATATTAATATACTGAGCTGTGTTTGAATGGCTCAAGTCAACAACTGCTGTGGATAACCTACTTCTATTGTGGACTGCTGATCTGTGTTGGATTGTTTTATTCAAATATATTATATATATATATATATATATATATATATATATTTA
>PVKA01019876.1:0-41303 GCA_004027165.1 Ctenomys sociabilis
TTTTAAAATAAAACAATCCAACACAGGAGTCCACAATAGAAGTGGGTTAGCCACAGAAGTTGTTGACTTGAGCCATTCATAGCTCCTTATATTAATATAACTTTATTTTATATACCTCCATTTTTATACTTTTCTGCTGGATGGTTAAGACCGAGTTAAAGCAAGACCTATATAACAAAAAATGTAACTTTCGTATCTGATAAGGTCAGTCAGGTACCCTCAGTGTTTATCCTGTAATGTTTATCCTGTAACCCTATACCATTCTTTGTAGATCCCTTGTCAGTGTCAGCCTTGTGGATGAGTCACAGCCATTGCTTGACCAATTTGCTCTCTGGAAGCATGAGAGAAAGTTTTCTCTCCATGTGGCTCTCCTTAGGCACACTCTACACCATCGATCACCGGAACCAGTCTTTGAAAACTCAGTCTACACCCGCTCATCCTCATCTTTGCATGGCGTGTGTGGGTCCCAGCAGGTGGCCTGCAGGCAACTGCTCTCACCCTGTCACCTGCCTCTGATGACCCAGTGCTGCTCCTTCCCAGCCCAAATCATTGGAACTGCATCAGGGCTCTTTGCTCTGAGACTCTGTCTCTGAAACAGAAATTCTGTCACAACCACCTCTGTAGGAGAGCAGACTGAATCGGGCTGCTTTTGCCTGTCACCCTGCCTGCGCAGGGTCCGCAGTGGTACTCCTGACCCTTACCCAGGAGACCTGATGTGTGGATGAGACACCGACCACCACAATCCCACTAGTGCTGCCAGCCTGCACTCCTCTGGCTGGAGGCAGCACCAGCCCGGGGACACCAGTGCCCTCCCGGGGACAGTGGGAGCAGCCACTCCTCTAGGCCTCTCTGCAGCACACGCAGCCTCCAGTGCAGCTGCTGAGTGAACGATTTCCACCCTGTACATGACCAGTGTTGTTGCTTTCATTCAGCTTTTCCTGTGCTGGGATGGGACCCTGTGTGCCTGGGCCAGCGTCCTGCTGAGATGCATTCTTGTCCTATCACTCAGATTTTACAGCACATTCTAAATCTGACTTGGCAAAAGAGATGAAAACCATATAAAAATCACTGCTATCCCTTGTAGAAACTGTAGAACTGCCTAAATGCCCAATAATACAGGTTCTGTAAGATTTAACATGCTCACATAGTAGTCTTCCACCAAAAGCCCTGCTTCAGAATAGTATTGTTTGGAAATGGAAGCACTTGGAACCATAGGCAAGGTCACCCTGCTCAGGCACCTGCGGCCTCCCATCCTCCTTGCAGAGCCTGGTGCTAGGTGGCCATTTCCTGCAAGGATGAGGATTATAAGCACATTCATGGTATAGCTGTGGTGTGATTCTTCGGTTGGTGAAATTATGGTAAAAGTTGAGAGAAAACGCATGCGTGTGTTCTCAAAGTGTCGTGGTAGTGTGTGCAATATAATGGTGAGGGCTTCCATAAACTAATTACTGTAGGAGACTCTTCCAGGTCCTCATCTTGGTCCAAGAAACCAATATTTGTAATCACAAAGTTATGTTATTAGAATTCCATCAAGTTGATTCTGATCTACCACTTTCCATGCAACCCACAGTGAAAATGTAGACACTAAATTATATTTTGAATTATTTGGGGAATCGAGGGGCTCTAGATCCAGCCATGAAGATGGCTTTCTGGAACCAAGAGGGCGACCCAGGGCCTCACCCAGTTTTATTCAGTGGAGGAGTGGCTTCAGGAGGATTGACTGAGAATTGTGGAAAGTAAGTGAGCTAAGTGGTTGGCCTGCATTTAACTCTGCCATATGCAGAGAGAGTAATCTGCATTATACAGTATTTAATGTTTTGGGAAGTCTGGTGTTTCAGCTTTGATGTAGTCTTTCAAGCCCCAGGAAGTCATAGCCTCTATCTCGAGGCTCAATCCCAGCTGGCAGCGTGGAGCATTAGTTCTACTGTCCTGTCTCCACCCGGCTCATGTTAAGGAGCAGCAGGTTTACCAGGAAACACACATGCCACCTTCAAAGACAATCACCAGCACCTTAGCTAGACCAATACACATTGCTTAAGGCCAACTGAATGATAAACAAAAGTCCCAGCCAGCTCTGTACATAGCAGTACAAGGAAATAGGGTCAGGCTCAGTCAAAATGGAAATAGTCGCTCTTCTTTCAAGGAGAGCTGCTCAGGTGGTCCTCCACAAATTGCTAATGGGCTATTCAACTGTACAGTATGCTTTCGATACATTAATTCCTTAAATAACAATAATCAGTATCACCCCATTGACACATGGCATACACAAAATATCTTGGATTACTGTGAATAAAATGACATTTTTCTCTTATAGATCGTTCTCGAGAAGTTCTGGAGCAGCTCTCAGGACCAAACAAACTCAAGCAGGTGACATGGACAGTGTACTGATGCTCGCCGAGAGGGACACAGACTGGAGACCTCTGTGACGTCAGTGGACACAGACCATTGACTTCACAATATCCGTTGTCAGCCCAGCTGCTACTCTAGGAGGTGGCAGCTGGACTTCGGTGTGCACCTCTGTGCTTTGCAGCTTCCCAGATGCAAATAGGTTGGTGCTGCCTCACGGTGTCCACTCGCCAGGTCACCTCCTGCATGTTGAACCTGGCAGTGAGCTTGACCACTTTGAGCCAGGGAAGCCTGGTGTGGTTGCTGAAATAAAAGTCTCAACTTACGTTTTCCCTCAAAATTTCTTTCTCCTACAAGTAGGGTATTTGAACTGTTCTAAGAGAAATTTAGTTGTCTGGACAAACTTTAGAAGTGTAAATAAAGTTCTTTCTAAACAACCTTCTGAGCTATTGGTGGCTCCTGCCTTCACCAAGTGTCAATGCGCCCATTTGCCAAAAGCAAAACTGACCATCGAGCCTGTTGGTTGTTCATAGGCTTTCTGTGGTTTTGTTTCCGGGAAGAAATAGTACTGAGCCATGTTGTGGGTGCTGCCGAGATGGGCAGGGCACTCAGCCTGAGCGATTGTCTTGCCCAGGCATGTGTTTTGTTGACTTACACGGCTGTATCCTCAAGCCTGTTTGCTTGTTTGTTGTTATTGTTTGAGATGGGGTCTCACTGTGAGGTTGAGGTCACCTTGAGCTCATATGTAGCTCAGGCTGGCGTCCGACTCTGCAGTCATCCTGCCTCAGCCTCCTCAGTGCAGGTGTTATAGGGGTACATCATCACCGTGCCCAGGCAAGCATTTTCATTACTTTTAAAATTTTTGAGATAGTCTCATCAAGTCACTAAGTGGCCACTGAAAGCAGTCCCAGGTGTCTCCTCTCCTATCCACATCTCTGGGAGCTGGCCAGAAGTCCCACTCCGGGAGCAGCCACATGGGCTCACAGGCTCCACAATGGGCAGATCTGCTCCTGTCCCCAGCCAGCCCTGGCGTGCAGGACCTCCTACCTTAACCCTGTGCTACGTGGCCAGGACTAAAAAGTCCTAGAGGAATAAGAATTTAACAAACAGGTTCAAGGCTGTGATGCTCAGAAAAATGCTGCAGCAGAGACAAGTATAGAATGGAATTGGGGGAGGGGGCTCAACCTCAGTCTCTGCCACCCCATGCCTGGCCCCGGCTCCCTGGCTTTGAGTCAGCCCCACTACATTGCTGAGCCCATGCTTGCTACCCGCTGCTTCAGCCTCCTGAGGGACTGTTGTTCCAGAGCCACGCCACCTAGAGAGCCTGATTATGGGTTCTTAGCAACCTAACCATAGCTGGCTGCTGCACAGACACTTGGAAACCTCTAACTGGGTGTGCTGGCCTCGCCTACCATCCCAGGTGCCCACAGTTCACTTAGCCTCCTAGGGCAGAACCCAGGAGGCGAAGCCCGCCCTGGGATTCTCAAAGTGCAACAGGCCAGATTTTAAAATCTGTGCTTTAGCCAGGGTGATGGTACACGCCTGTAAACTCTGCACACTGGGAGACTGAGGCAGGAGGATTGCCATGAGTTCAAGGCCAGCCTGAACTACATAGAAAGGCTGTGTCTGTAAAAAAACATAAGAAACAAAAGCTTGGTTACAGGTATTTTGGAGTTTAGCCATTGTTGGACACAGGATAAGCTAACTTTGTTTACAGGAATTAATGAAGAAGGAATTTTATCTTAGCAAACAACAGCAGGCACTAGTTACTAAACAACTTAGAACAGTGGTGAGAATACATTTTTACACAACAGAAAACACAAGACTTACATTTATAGCCTAAAATGTGAGTTGACCCATTACATTCTCCACTGGTTTTATTGGGAAGCAAATCATTGATTAAGCTAAAACTCCCAAGTTGTTATAATTGTCCTGGGAGTATGAGGGATTCCTAGTTAGATATCAGCACCATTAACCTGATGGTCTAGATTTTTTGAGCATACTTAGTTAAACAGTTTATAGGGCCCGATAGAGCCAAGAGAAACAAGAAAACAGGTCCAACTGAGGCAGGTACTAGGAGGTATCAAGAATAGTCTCCAATTTTTCCTTCTGGCAAATCGCTAGAGCCAATTTGTTTTCCCTTTGGCTATATTGCACCCGAATTATTTTACATGTTGTTTTGCTATTTCACCAAAGAAGAGGTTTCTCTCAAGTCTGATGCACTCATGGCCCTTTGTGGTGGTGTGGTATCAAACTGTATGACATGGGGTCACCACCATTAATCTAGTCAGACAGCAAGGAACACTGGTTAACAACAGAGTCTGAGTGAGTGAGTTTTTCTAGAACTCTTAGAACAGGCAATATCTCTCAAGTCCCCACTGGTTTTTGTGCCACCTCTTGAGGTCTGGCCCACAGTGGGAAGCACACATCTCTCTCAGGCTGTAAAGTCACCTTGTCTTTAATTCTGTCTCCTTGAGGGCCTATCCCTGTCTGACTGCAACATTTTTTTTTTCTGAAGAAGTAACCTGGGGCCGGGGAGATGGCTCAGTGGAATAAGTGCTTCCCTGGCAAGCACAAGGGCCTGAGTTCAATCCCTGGTTCCACCAAAAAAAAAAAGAAGAAATAACCTGAACTGCCATGAGGGAAGTATGGGCAATGACCACTCTGGCTTCTTCAGGCTGGAAGGAGTTGCAGTTGTTGCCCGGCAGTCAGAGATACTCTCCAGAGGTTCTGCCTAAAGGCCTTCAGTAGACACCAAGCATTTTTATCTTGGGTAGGCAGAATGGCTTTAAATCTGGAGGAGGCAAAGCCAAAGAAACAAGTAAACATGAACATTTTGTAAGTCCATTAGCAGATATCTGCTAGGGCACATGAATTGCTGGACATATGGAAAACACTGAGTACTTTCTGGCTGACAAGTGGGCCACTGGATGAGTAACTGACAAATCTTCATGAGTATCAAAAGTTTAACAAGCTTGGGCTGGGGAGATGGCTCAGTAGAATAAGGACTTCTCTGGCAAGTGCAAGGGCCTGAGTTCAACCCCTGGTTCTGCAAAAAAAAAAAGTTTAACAAGCTTTCTCCTTATATTGGCTGTTAACATGGGTTTCCTCAGGCCAAAAGGGAAAGACCCATGACCACTTTAATCTGAAATTTCCTCTGACTCTATCACGAACACTTTCTTTTTTCCTTCTGTAGCAGCTTTGGACATTTGTTGTTGTTGTTGTTGTTGTTTTTGTAGAGAGCTGCGAATAGCCACACCTAAAAGATGGTGCTGGCTTCCGCCTTCCACCCCCGCCTGGGGGTGAGTGCTCTCCGTAGCAAACAACTTCTCATTTGGCTAAGGCTAAGGCTAATTGCTTCCTTGTACCTGGACCTATCGGCTGTGCCCACGTGGCACTCCGGGGTTGGACGCCCACTGGTTTAAAGCCATGAGCGGGCTTCCCCTCGGGAGAGGCAAGCAGGCAAGCAAAAGAAGATTGTATAGGGGTCCTGAATAAACCGCAGAAAGAAGAGCTGGGTGTCGCATCTTCCTTGCTGGCGAGGTTGCGCGTGACAGTTTTCTTTTGCTTGAAATGCCCCTTCTCTCTGTCTGGACCCAGAGAAGCAGAACTTCTTTCCATTTCCTGACTGGCCTTTTTTGGAGGCTGTTAGTATCACTGTTCTTATTTTCCATCTATAATTTCATTCTGTATCTTTTTTTTACTATGAAACACCTCAACTCAGACAAATTCATTCATGCAAACCCTTCTAACTTCTGCAGCTTGTGTCAGATATATGGGTTCCACTGAGTAAGGTACAACTTCTTGGTTTCAAGGCCTCCTGCAGGTAGCCCTGCCCAAGGAACACAAAGATAGCTTTCCTTATAATGAGGCAGGAAACCCAGAGAAGGCTCAGATCACCTGGGCTCTATCAGGTGGAAAGTTGGTTAAAAAAAACAAATTTTCTGAGAAATTACAACATATATAATCAAAGCACAAACATTTGAGCTAACAGGTAAAAGTATAAACTTTTTGAGGCTAGCAATCATAACCCACTAGCTTTTAGACTCTTTTTATTTATGGAGTCTGACAGTTTGTTATAAGTCCCTCTAACTATACTTATGATTATCTCTAAATTTTGAGAACATATGAAAAACAAATTAAGGCCTTCTTTTTTTTTTTTTTTTTCTTTTTTTTGAGATGGGTCTCACTATGCAGTTCAGGCTGGCCTTAAGCTCACTTTGTAGCTCAGGCTGGTCTCAATAACAATCCTCCTATTGTTGTGAGTTCGAGACCAGCCTGAGCTACAAAGTGAGCTTAAGGCCAGCCTGAACTGCACAGTGAGACCCTGTCTCAAAAAGACAAAAAAAAAAAAAAAAAAAAAAATCCTCCTGCCTCAGCCTCCCAAGTGCTGGTATTACAGGCATGCACCACCACGCCTGGCCATGCCTTATTTTCACTGTTAATGCTTTTAAGTAATTTAAGTACAGTCTGGCATATTTCACACCTGAGTTTACTATCAACATAAAATACCTGAGTTACATCAGAAATCAACCAAGCTAACTTAACACACTTATCATGAAATAAACAGTCTTCAGTCAGATTAAACCAATGTCCCATTCAGTTTTGGATATGGCCCCTATTGTAATCAAGGGATACCATAGAGGGATTTATCCTTTTAACACTGCAGCTCTGAGGTTTATGTTCTAAAGACAAGGCCTCGCTCTATCTATAGGTCCACAGTTATTAGACACTATGGAGCCAGTGTCTCTAGAACTTTTTTATGGTGACAGGATTTTATCTGTACATGAACAATATGTCTCAGTTACAGCTAAAGCAAGATGATGATGACTGAAAGGTCAGGGCTGGAGAAGGACCAAGAGACCTGTGCCAATGTCCAGCAATAGGCAGTGTTTCTTTTCTTTATTCGTGATTACTCAGGGCTCCTCCATGGAGATGACAGGTACAGATGACAGTCTGGCCAGAGGGAGGAGGCAGGCCCAGCACCCTTCAGTCCTACTGGACCATCTGGGAAGCTGAGTCTGAGCTCTGGGGCCTCCGCCTCAGAGTGCAGTCTCACTTCTAGTGGCTGCCTTGGCAGTCGGGGCAGGGCTTGTGGGCCTCGTAAGGCAGCCCCTCTCACAGTAGTCTGGCTTCTGACGGCAACAGCAGATGAATCTCATCAACAGATAAGCCTCATTGTCACTGAGCTCTTCTTGGAGCCCAGAGAATCAGACTTAGGGTCTGTTTTGAGGCCGCAACAAAGGCAGCGATTTTTATCTCTTTGTTTTCTCTCCCTGGTTTTCTCCCAGTTGTGATTATAGGACATTGTTTCTTTAGTGTCCTATAAAGTATCAAGTGAGTTGTCTGGACCAAAAGCTATCTTTTATAGCTCTTTTCTAATATCTGGAACTGACTGAATAATGCACTTATTTGTAAGAGTAATCTGTCCCTCTACTGAATTAGCATTTCAGGAAATATGCTTTACCAGTTTTTCATTAAATATTTTAAGAAATCAGAGGGGTGTTTATTTTTTTTTTCCTGGTAAATAGCTGAAATTTAGTAACTGAAGACTTGGTTTTAGTTTTAGACCTTCAAGAATACACACTAGAAAATATTTTTTATTACAATCTCCTCCCTGGCTATTAGGCCTGCAGGGGCCTGACTGCTTGGGCTCCAGTGGGAGCAGGTAGTTTCTGTTACAGCTAAACCAAGATAGACTGGCTGTCTATCTTCTGGTTATTTAAAATTAACAATATGACATTTATCTCCAAATGAAACATCAGCTTGCAATGTTGCCTGCCTTTTTCATAGAAGTCAAAGCTTGGTTTCAGACTAACATTACATCTTTCCAATCTAGTTTATAAGTCTGAATAAATCCTCTAAAGACATCAATGTACTTATTGGGGTCATTTAAAGATATTTTAAATCTGACATTATCTGTTTTAGGTCACAGAGAAAAAGGCATATAAATCCTGGAAGTTCTAAACTGTCTTTTTACTTTTCTAAAAGATAGTACCTTTGAAAAACTTGCATAAACTCAGCTAAGGATGGGTATAGCCCTGTAGGGGCTTGGATTACAGCTGTTTTAGAAGCCCACCCTTGTGAAATGCACATAGGAGAAACCTTTCAGTAGTGATGGGCAAGGCTGTGGTTAAGGCTATCTTACCCAAAGGTCCCCCACGGTCAGGAAGCAGCAGCCTTAGGCACCTGAACTGCCCGGTTCTCCTTTACCCACACCTACATTTCAAAACTAGAATGACTTTCTTAAGGCACACAAAATCTGAACATAAGACTACTGGTCTGGTGACAGGAGTCTTACAGAAAGAAGCATAACCAATGCATAAAAATGTCAATTTGAAGTGAGCACTTTTTAGGCTACAAAAGTTTCTTCTAGAGATAGAACAATTGGCTGGAGGATTTGGCCCCGTGCAGTGAGTGAGCCAAGTCTCCAGACACTTGTGTTTTTCACCTAATCACCTATGCAAACAGTTTCAGCAACCAGACATGATTTAAACTTGAGGCTCATAGGTGAAACATACTTATCATCTAGCAATCAAATTTTACAGATTGGTAAAAACACATTACTTTTGAGCTGGGTGTGGTCGTGCAGGCCTGAATCTCAACATTCAGGAGGCTGAGGCAGGAGCACTGTTGTGAGTTCGAGACCAGCCTGAGCTGCAAAGTGAGCTTAAGGCCAGCCTGAACTGCATAGTGAGACCCTGTCTCAAAAAGACAAAAAAATTACGGCTGACAAAAATCTTTTTTACTCTTAATGTGTAACACAGATGTAAATTATTTCCTTGACAGCCACTATAGAATGTAAACTATTGCAAGCAGCCTCAGCCTAATTTCTGAAGGAGTGACTTGTTAAGTTGCTCGACTGAAAAGCTCAGGTAGAATTCCTAGTTTACTGGCAGAAGGAGAAGAGAGCAGGAGAGGACAGAAAGGGAGAAGCCCCGGTTCTGATTACGCTCTCCTCTGTGCCTCACAGATGCCAGCTGCAGAGGACTTCATGTCCTTGGTTGTATCTGTCCTTCTTGATTCCTGCTGAAAATAATAGCTTTTTATTTTTGTTTTATTTTTAACATTCTCTTCTTTTGAAGTAGATGGGGCCCAAACTTAAAAATATACATTTAGTTTTTGTGTTTAAAAATCACCTGGTGAGGGTCAGGTAGATGGCTCAGTAGAGTAAGAGCTTGCCTGGCAAGCACAGGGTCCTGAGTTCAATCCCCGGTACTGCAAAAAATAAATAAATAAAACAAAAAATAAAAATCACCTGGTGAATATCTGGTTGAAAAAGCATTTCTTTCTTTTTTTTTAAGATATCAAGGGCAATTATTAAATTTTGGTTCAAAGAATGAAAGTGTTTTTGTTGGGTTTTTAGAAATATACCTATAAGTTAATTCCTTGTTGATTAGTGTGAATAGTTTTAAATCTCAGAAGCCTGTCATGGTGACCACTCCTATAATCTCAGCACTCTGATGTCTGAGACAGGAGGGTCGCAGGGAGTTTCAGCTGGCCTCACCTACACAGTACATGTAGAACTGTAGAACTGTTTAAACTGCAAGAGGCTCTGTCTCAGGCTGGGGAGATAGCTCAGTGGCTTAAGTGCCTGCCTGGCAAGCAAAAGGTCCTGATTTCAATCCCTTGTACAAGGACAAAAAAATGAAAAAAAAATAAATAAATAAAGGCCCTATCTCAAATACAAAAAGAACAACAACAACAACAAAAATCGCCTATGTTTTCCCTTTTGGCTCAAAGTAATTTTTCTGGCAAACAACCCTAAAGGGTTTTTTTGTGTGCTTATTTTGCTCATGCAGCATATACAGCATGTTACAAATCTATGACTATGTATCCTGAAAACACAGGAGAGGAGGCCGAGAAATGCTGCGGGTTAGGAACTTCCGCGCGCACCGTGCCTACGATGCCTGGTGTTGTAGTAGATGGGAAACCAACCTTGGGCTCAGGCCAGAGGACAACACGGGTTGGAGCTGAGTCCTCCGTTCTCGGCGCAGAGAGCAGAAGAACGCCGGTCACAGTGAAAGCTGCTCGTCTCAACTTGGGTCCTGACGGGTATAGCTCTCCCCCAAAGACACAGGCCGGTCCTCTCTCGGGGCTGTAGCAACCCCGCCTGCATCTCGGGAAGTCAGGCTGGGATGTTGACCAAGGGCGCCTGGGGTGGGATCTCCCAGAGGAGGCAATAGGGGCCTCCAGGAGTGCTGCCAACGGCGAGCTATCATCCTGGCCCTTCTCCCAGGTTGTCCCCCTGGGTCCTGAATGTTGCACCACAGAAAAGGCCGCATCCAGCAATGGGCCACAGGTGTCTGAGGCCCCACCTGAGGCTTTTGCAGCCCACACCTGCGATCTGGGGCTGATGGACAGGGGGAACGTTGGCTCTTCCAGGAGCTCCCTGGAAGATGGATGTGCATTGGCCTCTCTGCAGAAAGCCTCTGCTGATCAGTTAGGAAACAAAGCTGAATTGTCCTATGTGCCCTGTGAGGCCTCACTCACTCTATCAAGGTCAACGGATTTTAATGTACCTTTCTGTGCACCTGGTGAGAGCGGCAGGCACACTAGGCACCATTTCTGGTCCATGCTGAGTGCTGGAGTTCCAGGGGCTCTGCTGAAGGGACAGTAGCGGTTCCAGGGTGGTTTCCTTCCCTTTTTGAAAACTATTGTTCATCTGTATAGTTTTCAGACGATTAGGGGATTCTCTATCTATCATCAGAGAGAAAGACAATTCATCTTGGTACAGCAAGCGGCCAGGATGGATTGACATCTTGCCACAAATCAAAAGCGAGGGCCAATGCTTGGAAGCCCCCTGCAAACTCACTGGGGTCTCCTGCAGTTGGCCTAGTCCTTTCTTACACTGCTGGACATCACCAGCTGAAAACGGAACCAGGGCTCGCGGTCTCTCCCGTCCCTGCGACCTCTCTTCGGGTAGGACAGGCTGTGAATTAGGATAATTAGAAGCACCACTTGGGCTAGACCTTCAGGGCTCACAGCTGTCTGACGAGCATGCGGGGGCCGTCGAGCACTGGGCTTCCCTGGGACACTAGTGCTAGGGAGTCCCGAGTCATGCCGAAGGGCCGAGGCTGGTTTATTGGTCTGAGGGCTAGAAGGAGGGGTCAAGGAGCCTCCCATCCATCAAACAGGTCAGAGATACCCACATCCTCCGGAGAGACAAGTGGGGGATCATCGAGAGTTTCTTCCTCCTCCTCAGCCCCCCAAATACCATAGCTTCTGAACATTGCCTCGGGCAGGGTCATGGACCTTAAAGCACCATCCTGGATGCTGCCTCACATCCTCCGGGCTCTTCCTGAACCCACACTATACTGCAGTCATGGACAATTAGGTCGGGACCAAACCTCCTCCCCTCGTCACAACAGTGGTGATTCTGGTAAAATCCCCGCTGTGGTGAGCTCCAAGAGGTCTCCCGCTGGCTTAGGCTGGGGCTACAGAGGGAGGAAAAAAACCAAGTCTGACACCTTAAGATAGTGCATCACAAAGGAGGAGACTCTGAGGCCCCAAAAAGTGTCCCTCATGAAGCCCTAACACAGACTAGCCAGGTGTCTGTCTGAGTTATACCAATATCATCAAGGACAGAGAAAGCCCCTTCCCCTGCCCTCAGAGGTCTTTTGTCTCCATATTTGGACCCATTAACTCTTTACAGAGAAGGGAGTAAACCCACTTGTTGGCCTCAACTCCTGTGAATTAAAGGCAGGAGGGAGGGCTGGAGGGAGATAGCTCAGTGGTCTAAGCGCCTGCCTGGCAGGCACAAGGACCTGGGTTCAATCCCTGGCATCACATGTCGTGCTGGCCCTAGAATCCGGGAGTGATGTGCTGGCCACCAAAACCAGGTGTGGCAGCACACGCCTGCAATCCCAGAACTAGGGAGGCTAAAACAGAAGGATCACTCCAAGTCCAAGCTGAGCTGCATAGGAAGACCCTGTACCAGATAATGATAATAAAAGATTGCTTTAAAAAAAAAAAAAAAAGGCAGGATTTCTCCCAGGAAGTTCCCTTAGCTGCTCAGTCACACCTATTTGCTCTGTGAATCCCTTGGTAACTCTAGTTAACCAGAGTGGAGTCAGATGGGAAAATTGCCCTCTGCCTTTACCAATAGTAAAAAGGCTAACAAGGATGGCTCTGCTAATGAATACTCACAGTGTCCCTAATTACATTTTAAACATTATTTGTTTTGCTCAGGCCATGAGCAAATTATCTGCTCTTGACAAGGAAGAAAGCGATAGCCTCAGGTGGGCTTTGAGAAAGGCAGGAAGTGAGCCAGCTAAAGCTGGCTCAGACCTGCACTCCTGCATCACCTTGTCTCAGGCATTGCATTGGAAAGCAGAGGGACATTTTTCTCCTCCATGCAGGAAGAAGCTGTAATGGTAGCTGAAGTAATTTTAAAAAAAGAAAAGAGATGTTTCTCCTCTCCAAAATCAGAGTTTAGCTTATAAGGCCAGTTAGGAAAAAGAAAGACAGAGGAGCCGGGCATGGTGGCGCATGCCTGTAATCCCAGCACTTGGGAGGCTGAGGCAGGAGGATTGTTGTGAGTTCGAGACCAGCCTGAGCTACAAAGTGAGCTTAAGGCCAGCCTGAACTGCATAGTGAGACCCTGTCTTAAAAAGACAAAAAAAAAAAAAAAAAAAAAAGACAGAGGAAAGGAAGAAGGAGAAGACACACACACACACACACACACACACACACACACACACAGAAGTTGGTGGTAGCTGACACAACCCCACATCTAGCCTTGTGATTGTATGTAGGCCCTAAGTGTCTTTATTGTTATCACCACTCCCACCCAGGGCACCTTTCACCTCTACATCACACAAACTGGGAAAGAAATACCTAGGGCTAGGGAGATGGCTCAGTGGAATAAGCACTTCCTTGGCAAACGCAAGGGCCTGAGTTCAATCCCTGGTTCCACCAAAAAAAGAAAAAGAAATACCTAGGATTTAGCACCCTTTATTCTAGAATCACCCATCATACCTCACCCACACACACAAAAAAAAAGATACCAAACACCCACACCACAAATTGAGGAAAGAAAACCATTTACAAAACTGGGGTAAACAGAGAGCAGGTTAATCTCTACAAGGAGCAGCATGGACAATGGATACAATGGAAGTGCAGGGACAACAAGGACTCGGCCCACAGAGTGGACGCCTGAGATTGAGATTAAGTGTGACAGACTGGTTAATCTGGCAAAAGAAATCTCAAGACAGTCGAATGTTGAGGCAATGGCATGGCTATTGTTGGGGGCTGTTAGATTTATGTGGAGAATCAAGAGCAAAGAACCTAGTTTAGACAAGATATCTTGTCTTCTGAATAGCTACCATGAAGACAACAATATGCAATGTATTAATTATTGTAAATGTCCTACTAACCTGTTTTTGAAACTGTTTTATTGCTATTTTATCTATTTTTCTCATTAAAAGAAATAAAAAAATCTTTTAAAACAAGAACCCAAGCCGGGCGTGGTGGCGCATGCCTGTAATCCCAGCACTCGGGAGGCTGAGGCAGGAGGATTGTGGTGAGTTCGAGACCAGCCTGAGCTACAAAGTGAGTTTAAGGTCAGCCTGAACTGCATAGTGAGACCCTGTCTCAAAAAGACAAAAAAAAAAAAAAAAAAAAAAAAAACAAGAACCCAACAGGATAATTCAAAATGTGTGCTTGGCCAGAAAGAAAGTGTCAATAAAGCTGTGGACTGCAAAGATAAAGCTGAGAGGATCTCCATTGCTGGGAAGGAACAGGAGAATGAAGGGATGGCCTGAGGGATCGCAGGAATTGCAAATATCCACCTTGCAGCCTCCAAACTGCTAAAGCAAATGACTTTGCTTTGAGGAGAAACCCAGAGGGTATCAGGTTTCAGAATGGCAGTGGTATAGAGATTTGTTCCTCAGGGTCAGAGTGCTCAGCAATCCAGGAACTCAACCCCTTCAGCCAAGAGAGGAGGCCTGACTATTGCTCCAGCTGGCAGCAGACCTTGGCATTACCCATGCGACATTGGTTTTAGGCACACGCACAATACAAAGCATTCTGAGGTTAAGAAGGCTTCCACCTAGATTTCAGAAGAAGGCCTGGGAGGCCAGGCAGTATGCCCCGGGGAGGGCAGTGTGTGAAGCAGGGAGTGAGAAGCCTATAGTGCAATAGAGACCCCAGAAATTCAGAAAATCCGGAAACATGGATCATCTAAGGAAAGTTGCAAGGAGGGAGCAAAGCTGGCCTAAAAGAGAAGCCATGGGAGCCATCACCAGAAGTGCCATACAGGTAGAGCCACATGGAGCTCACAATTTGCCACATCTTGCTTCCAATGTTCCCCAAGGAACTATAGGACTTAATGTTCGCCCTGCTGCACTTTGGACTTGCTTTGCTCCCGATGTCTTGTACCCTGCTGTGTGTACCTTTTAGAATGATAGTGCTTTTCTCATGCCTTTGAGCCCTGGAAATGTTTAACTTTTCATTTGTACAGGGGCTCACAGCTAAGGGTTTGCCTTGGCTCTTGGAGGTCACTCAGGAATTGGACTTTTCAGCAGTGCTGAAACTGTTGGGACTTTGGCAACTCTCAGAGATGGACTAGAATGCCTTTTGCATAAAGGGATGTGCATGAGTCATTGGGGGTCCAGGGACAGCATGTTATGATTTGTGTCTAGCTGTCCCCCAAAGCCTTATGCAGTCACTGGAGCAGGATTCTGGAGTTGGTGATTAACTCAGGATGCAATGCTGGGACTGTGGGTGCGAGTGCTACACCAGCCCTGGGGCAGACGGCCTGAATACAACATAAAGGAGGGAGCGAGGCTGAGTAGCTGCTGCAGACGCTGCTCCTCGCTTCGCTCTTTGCTGCGTTCTGCCACCATGAACTGCTGCCCTCTGCCATGTACCACTCTGCCTTTGAGCCAGCCAAGTATGGACTAAAACCTCCACTAACCGAGCTAAATAAAATTTTGGGTGCTGCATATTTTGTCCCAACAATGAGAGAAAAGTAACCAAGACAGACACAAAGGCCAGCAGGAGCTCACCAGCATGGCTTTCCACTCGCCATCCCGCCCTGTCGCCTCCAGGGTGTACTTTCATCTTGGATGTTCCTCTTTTACGCAGTCCAAACTCACTCTGCCCAGCTAGTTTTTCCCTTGCTCTCCACCTTTACTTTTTTAAATAAATTTTGTCACCAATTTTTTTTTTAATTCAGTTTTTCTGTTCCAGACATAAAGAACCTAGAAATCAACTCCAGAAGGAGAGGTGAACATCAAAAAACCTGGCAATGTTTATTTGGCCAGCCATGTTCAGAAGGGGAAAATGTGTGCATTTTTCCCAGTTTAGAAATATACTTCCCTTGGTGTCCAATATACAGGAGAATTTGGGTGCCTCTTGTGTAGTCACCCAGAACACCTTTAGGCCTTGTTATGATTTGTGTCTAGTTGTCCCCCCAAAGTTTTAAGTAGTCATGGAGTGGGATGTCTAGAGTTTGTGATTAACTCAGGATCCACTGGGATTATGTGTGATTCAAGGCTGGGATTATGGGTGTACTTCCCCCAGCCTGGGGCAGAGAACCTGCATGTAATATAAGAGACAGACTTTCTGTAGCCATTGCTCAAGATCTGGAGTTCAAGACCAGACTGGAGAACATAGATTTTGTCTCAAAACATGAAGGAAGGAAGGAGAAGGATGAAAGAAAGAGAGGGAGGAACATGAACGGAGACTACATGAACGGTGACGGCAGCCACCATCACCTTGGCTGGGAGCGTGACCCAGGTTTGCTGCTTGAGCACTTGCCAAGGTCGTTCTGAAGGGAGAAAGGTGTACAAGAGAAACTACTCTTTTAGAACCGTTGTTCTTTTGAAATTGCCTGGCTCTGTAACTGCTTCAGGGCTTTGTAGTTGCTTTCTGAACCCCTGTAAGCCACGGGAGCATGACTGAACATATAGGATCATTACTCTCCTCTTACAACTGAGGATCTCACCCTGCTAGCTAACCAGAAGAGCTGGTAGGCTGCTCTGTCTCGCCTTTGTCCCTTTTTGGTGCCTCCTGTTTGTGCACCATACAAAAGCTCTGGACCACGGAGATTGGGGCTGACATTGGAAACAACCCGGATCACTGCCCACTTACCTGAATAAATCCAAATCCTGGGAGTCACTTCCGTATTTCTGCTCACCCTTGCAGTCTGAGGCCCTGGGCCTGATCTCCAGGGTGGGTGCAACCTCTGTGTGGCTGCTGGTGCTTTCCTGTAATCCTCCCACTCAGGAGTGGGGAGCAGCAGGCTGGGGACAAGGCTGAGGACCAGGGTCTGCGTTCAATCTCCAGAATCAACACAGGAAAGAAGAATGAAAGGAAGAAATAAAGAGAGAAAGAAAGAAGAAAGAAAGAACGAAAGAAAGCAAGAAAGAAAGAAAGGAAAAGAAAAGGGGCCAGCCAAATAGCTCAGCGGATTAAAACGCCTGCAAGCAGGTTCAGGGACTGGGGGTTTGATCCCTGGCCCCGCCCCTGGGGCACACTGAGATAGCAATTGAGACTGGGCGTGGTGGCGGGCACGCCGATAATCCCAGCTCTTGGGAGTCTGTAAATAGGTGGATCACTACAAGTCTGATCTAATAGACCTTGAACATAAGCCAGAAGCAGGAGATCACAGTGAGTTCAAGGCCAGCCTGAACCTCTTAGCAAGAGGTTTGCCTCAAAAATAAAATAAAATTAAATAAAATTAAAATTAAAATTAAAAAAAATTAAAATTAAAAAAAGCAAAGCCCTTCCTACTTTGTTGATTGGGCAGGCTTTCTGTTTTCTGAAGTGACTTGCAATGCAGGCATGCTTGCCTGTAATCTGAGCACTCTGGGAGGCTGAGGCAGAAGGATCATAGGCGAGAACACTTTGGAGAGCTAGTGCGCTCCTTTCTGGAAATAAAATTATTTATAAAAGCCGGAGGTACTGTTCAGTGGGTTCAATTCCTAGTGCCTACACGCACAGAAAGAATTTTGGGATAACGTGATCAGGCTTTGGAAATTTTACTATAAATTTTTGTTGTGTAAGACTGAGGCTTTCTCAATTGTAGGACTGCCCAGGCTAGGTTGGAGTTTGCGGCTCTCTTGCCTCAGCCTCCCAGAACGGGCGTGCGGTCCCGGCTGGAACCTTAGAGCAGGGCTTTGGGGGTATTTCATTCCCCAAGCTCCTGGGCGTGAGCCCGCCGCGATGGCGAGGAGAAGCGCGGCCGGCAGGGGGCGCTCGCGGGGATACAGCGCTCTTGGCGGCCAGCAGGGGGCGGCGTTCCGTGCTGCCCGCGCAGACGGCCTGAGTGGACCGCGTGGGCCCGCGACGTGGGTGCTGCGCGCGGCGGCTGGTGCCAGGCTAGATGCCCGCTTCTCTTCCTGTATGTTAAGTACTTAATGTCTAATTCCATACTCCCTTTTAGAGCAGGCTCTCGCTGCGTAGTTCAGGACGGCCAGCACTTAGCCGGTGGCCACCGAGGTGACCCTCCTGCCTCAGCTTCCCTCTTGAGGGCTCGTGGGCTGCTTTGCCCGCCCGAGGCAGCGCTCTCTTGGGGCCTGTCCCCGCCCGTGGAAGCCCTGGAGGGACCCTGCGGGCCCTAAAAACAGCGGGCCGGCCGGGCGCAGCCTACTGGGGGTCTGCAGCCGCCCGCTCCTCCTGCTCCCCTCTCCACTAGGTCTGAGGAGGGAGAAGCCCGTCGGGTGGCAGAGGGGCCGCGGTGGAGCAGCAGAAACGAGGCGCCGGGCTGTGTACAGGGCGGGAGTCGGGGGCGCTGCGCACCGCGCCGCGCTCGGGTCCTGGGGCTGCGCCCTCGCCTGCCTGCCGCGCTCACAGCCCGATGCCCTGCCAGTCGGCCGGAGGGACAGCCGGGGGAGGGACAGACGGGGAGGGAAGGCGGGAGGGGGGACGGACGGGGACAAGGAGGGACAGATGGGGGACAGATGGAGGACAGACGGGGAGGACAGACGGGAGTCGGAGGGGGGCCAATGCGGGAGACAGACGGAGGGACGAGGTAGCGGGGGATGGATGGGAGGACGGACGGGGACGTCCCCAGGCTGTGGACCCGCTGACAGAGCCCGCCGTCCCCCAGGCGGCGCCCCGCCCCTTCGTGCCGGGCGGCCCAATAGGGGAAACGGCGCCCCCTACTGTCCGCTTAGGCGCTGCGGAAGGCGGGGCGGGCGGGGCGGGCGGGGCGGGGCGGGTGGCCCGGCCTCCCTCCCTCGCTCGCGAGCAGCTGGGCGGAGCTGCGGGGACGAGGGAGGCCTCCGCGAGGTCTGTGCGGGCGGCAGCCGCGCAGCGCGGCGGCGCCCCGCCACCCGCCGCGTGGGCCTCGTCCTCCGGGTGTGGACTCGCCTCCCGCCCTGGTCCCAGCGCAGCGGCCGCTCTCCACCCGCCGGGCGTCCCAACGCAGCTCTTCCTGGAGGCGCCGGTGCGCGCAGGCTGGGGAGGCCGGGCCTGTAGTCTCTCACTCTGGAGGCCGAGGCAGGCAGGTTGTAGGTTTCAGCGCAGCCCAGGCGGTCCGCAGGAGGCAGGGAAGGCTAGGAAAGCCTACCAGCCAGCGGGGACACGTGGGCCACAGGTACACTCGCGCTCGCTGACCACGGGGACACGAGCTGGAAACAGGCGATTACTGAGTTGGGGCAGTGAAAATGTACCGATGGTCACACAAACCAGGACAGCGGTGGCGTCTCCAGCCCGTACCTCCGGGCCACCTGGAGACGTGGAGGCTGTGTTGTGCCCACTCCCGTGTGCAAGAGAAGGTGTCTTGCCCTAGGTCCCGTCCCGCAGTTGGAGAAGCCGACCAGCCCCGGGGGAGACAGCGGACACGCCCGCGGGGGTGGGGCGGGCAGCCGGGTCTGGCCGCTGCGTGTTGTCGCCTTGTCTTGTCTCGCGTCCCATGCAGGGCTGTGGGACAACTCCTTCCGCCTTTCCCTGCAGCCTCAGGGCCGGCCCGGCTAGATTGCTTCTGGGACCTCAGAACCAACGGACACGGAGGAGAGCAGAGCCCACCTAAGACCAGAGCCGGTCACCACCCTTTCCCCGCCCGAGGCAGATTATTCCAGAGCCCCGCATGGGCCAGGGGCAGCCACTGCCCATCCCCATCCACGCAGAAAGAAGTCTTGGAGAGCAACGTGCTTAGCACAGGACAGGTGGGAAACACTGACCAAGCGCGTGGCAAGGTTCAGAGTGAGTGTGCATTGTGACACACACACCCCTGGTTCCTTAGCCCCCTCCCTTCCAGAGCATTCACAGAGCTCTGTGTTCACAGTAAATAAACGCCAGGCCCAGGCGAGCATGTGTTTGTAAGGAATGAATGGAGCTCAATGTCAGGAAGGAAGAAGGTGGAGATGGGCAGAGGAAAGCCACTGCCTCCAGGCTGAGGTCACATTCCCTGCAACCCCCACCTTCAGGTAAAGAGACAGAGTTCAGAGCCAGACTCTTAGTTGGAGCTTCAAAAGCACAAGTGCTTTGAGGGCCCCAACATTTTGTGAACCAAGCTGATCTCATCAGAAACTCTTTATAAGGTTTGGAAAAAGATACCTTCTTTCTGCCTGTGTTTCAGATACCTATTACCATAGGCCTCCCTAGTACCCTGGGAGGCTGAGGTGGGAGAATCCCCATGTCAGAAGTCAGCCTGGGAGCCAGGGATGTACAGGCCACTGCCTGGCAAGTGCAAGGTCCTGAGTTCGGTTCCTGGTACTTAAAATAAAAATAAGTAAAAATAAGCCAGGCATGGTGGCGCATGCCTGTAATCCCAGCACTCTCTGGAGGCTGAGGCAGGAGGATTGTGAGTTCAAGACCAGCCTGAGCTACAAAGTGAGCTTAAGGCCAGCCTGAACTTCATAGTGAGACCCTGTCTCAAAAAAAAAGACCAAAAAAAAAAAAAAAAAAAAGTAAAAATAAATTAGAGCTTTGTGGAAAAAAAAAAGTCATTCTCAGGGTACATACTGAGCTCAAATTCATCCTGGCTTCCACAGCAAGAACATGATGTCTCAAAGACAAACCGAACGAAAGGAAAATCAAATGTCTTAGCAGTGCAGTAGAGATTCCTAATAGCTAGTACCACTTTCCTTTGCATGCTGTTGTATGGGAAGGAGTTGGGGAAGGGATCTCTGGAAAGTTTCTAGACAGCCTGTGGGCTGTCGAGGCTGAGCCTGCACTGTGTCCCTCTTCAAGTGCTTGGGGTTGCAGTGCTCACAGGTGTCTCCACCTGGCTCCAGAGCCCTGTGGCTTCACATGCGTGCTGGGCACAGACAGCAGCATTTCCTTGAGCCGGAGGAGGTAGGTGATAGCAGGCAAGCTAAGGCTGTACCTGCATAGCCGTGATAGCATAGCATGAATTTTTTTTTTGTTTGTTTAAGACAGTGTCTTCCTGCGTAGGCTGTGCTGGCCTCCAGCTCATGGAAATTCTCCTGCCTCAGCCTCCCAGAGCACAGGGACTACAAGCATGTACCACCCAGCCTGGCTTAAAAAATGTTGCTTAAAAGATTATGTGCAGGTGATATTTCTGCTTTCTGCCCTGAAATCTCACAATATAGGTTCCTTGGGAAAGAATGCGAGGAGCAGTTTCAGTGACGTCGTCCCAGTGATTCTGAGGACCTGGACACAGTCAGTCTGGAAGCATCTACAGCTTCTTTGCTGACATGGCAGACAGTGTGATGGGAAGCCAAGAAGTCTTCCCCACAGAGGACAAGGAGGAGGTGACCCCCACCCCAGCTCAACATCCAAACGTGAGAAAGACCCCACAGGATGTGCAGTATTGCAGCCATCGCGCCCAAGACCAGACACTGCTGAGCCAGGCCTGCAGGAACCTGTGGCGAACCCGAGAGATGCCCTGGAAGACAGAGGCCAACTGGCAGATGTGGGTGGCCGATAAAGAGGAGGAGGAAGGTGAGGAGGAGGGCCTGCCGGGGAGGAAGAAACGGAGGCGGCAGAAGAGCAAAAAATATCCAGCTGGGGAGTTCCTGATGGAACTAGAGGAGCAGCAGCGGAAAGGGAGAGCAGATTTAAAGCCCTGTAAGCAGAAGGCTTCCTCCCAGATTTCGGAGCATGGCCTCTGGAGCAGGAAGCTCCTCTTGCCTGGCAAAGCCCAGGGGATTTCAGATTCACCAAATGGCTTCCTCCCCAATAATCTGGAGGAGCCAGCCTGCCTTCAAAATCTTGAAAAGCCCTCAGGAAAACGAAAGTGCAAGACCAAGCATGTGACAGAACCATGTATACCCTCCAAATCCCAAAGTGCAGGCCCAGAAAAGGCCTCGGAGTCACCTACAGCCCGGCAGATGCCCCCAGATGCTCGGCGGCTCATAGTGAACAAAAATGCTGGTGAGACCCTCTTGCAGCGGGCCGCACGCCTGGGCTGCAAGGACGTCGTTCTGTACTGCCTCCAGAAGGCTCGTGAGGACGTAAATCACCGGGATAACGCTGGCTACACGGCCCTGCATGAGGCCTGCTCTCAGGGCTGGACTGACATCCTGAACATCCTCCTGGAGCACGGGGCCAATGTGAACTGCAGCGCAAAGGATGGCACAAGGCCAGTTCATGATGCAGTGGTCAACGGCAACCTGGAGACCATCCGGCTCCTGCTGTCCTATGGGGCCGATCCCACCTTGGCCACCTTCTCGGGGCAGACGGCCGTGAAGCTGGCCAGCAGCGACACCATGAAGCGCTTTCTCAGTGATCACCTTGCTGATCTTGAGGGCCGGGCAGAGGGTGATCCAGGCATATGCTGGGACTTTTACAGCAGTTCTGTGTTGGAGCAAAAGGAGGGCTTTGCCTGTGACCTCCTGCGCAATCCTCCTGGGAGTGCTGATCAAGGAGATGATGTGGAAGAAGATGATTTCATGTTTGAACTCTCAGACACGCCTCTTCTCCCTTGTTACAACCTCCAAGTGTCGGTGTCCCGTGGGCCCTGCAACTGGGTCCTCTTCACCGATGTCCTGAAGCGGCTGAAGCTCTCTTCAAGGGTCTTTCAGGCCTGGTTTCCACACCTTGAAGTCACCACTTTGCCCACGGCTGAGTTCTGCCAACAGGTGGCCTCTAGTCAGCTGCTGACCCCTGCCGAGAGACCTGGTGGCCTGGAGGACAGGTCTCCCCTGGGCTCCTCTGAGACTGTGGAGCTGGTTGCTTACGAGCCCCAGCTCCTTCGGCTCCTAGGGTCTGAGGTAGAATTCCAGTCTTGGAACAGTTGACCAGAAAAACAGCTCCTCCCTGTGTTTTCTCCTCCTGAGTTCACCCTTCTCTCACCTCCCATGTCCCCCCACTGAGCACCAGAGTATAGTCACCTTGTTTGTTTAGGATCACTAATGATTTTATTGTATTTTTTTGGTTAAATTGTGTTTCAAGAGAGGTTTATTTTTTCTTTTTGGCGCCGAGGACTCAACCCAGGGCTTCTAGCTTGCTAGGCAAGCATTCTATAGCTGAGCCAAGTTCCCAGCCCTCACGCAGCAGAATGGGACAGTAATATGGGCCTAGAAATTTATCCCAGAGCTGGATGAATGGTGACCCCCCTCCTTGCAACCTTGTGCTCACCTTAGGGCGCGGTGTCTGGTGGGTGAGCCGGTTGTGCAGCCTGCTGTGACCTGTGCTAACCAAGCTGCAGGCGAGAGTCCCATGCCGAGCCTGGCATGGTGCTACACACCTGAACTCTCAGCCCTCAGGGAGGCTGAGACAGGAGAGTCACAAGTTCTGGTATATCCTGGGCAATTTAGAGAGAAAGTGACTCAAAAAGATTTGAAAAAGTCTGAGGTCAAGGAAAGTCCCAGGGTCCAATCCCCAGGGCCAGGAGTGGCTGGGAAAAGGGAGAAGAGCTCCTTAGCCCTGATCATCTCACCTCTCCTGGGGGTGGGACATAGAGCCCTGGTGGTGTGACCTCAGACTGCCCGAGGGGACTGCATCTCCAAAGGCCTCTTTGCAGGGTGGCCTCATAGACAGTGTACAGGGAGGGGTCTGCGTTCTGAGCAAGTGCACACTGCTTCCTGGGATGTAACACTAGGTGTGTTCACCGGAGGTGGACATCAGACATCAGGCGCCCTGGGCGGGAGGGGACCAGGCCTTTACTTCCCTGACTCCCAGTATCCCACTAGCAGCAGCCACATCATCTTTCTCATGTTCAGGTGAGAGACAAAGCCAGATGAAAAGATAGAGTGGCTGGTGAGAGTGGCTATTTTACTTCTCTTTATCTGTTTTTGTTTTTCTCAGTTGAGATGGGCCTTCACTGCTGCCCAGGCTCAGCAGAGCCTGGGCTCCTTCTGCCTCAGCCTCTGGAGTGCTGGGAGCCCCTGTTGAGAGTGGCTATCTCTCATGGTGGGCAGAGTCAGCCTAGGGGTCTGCTTTCCAAGGGGACGGCACAGCGTAGAACAGAGAGCAGCAGTGGCAGACCGGAGTGGTCACGGTGAGGGCGTCGTATGGAGAGGAGCCATGCCCACCTAGAGTGGCTCAGGTGGTGGAGGGAGACCATGGGGGAGGGTGGGCTAGGCAAGTGCTAGGAGCAGGGCAGTGGGGCCCAAAGCTGCTTAGCAGCCCCTGTGCAGTTGCTGGGGGGGGGGGCTGTTCTGGGGAGTGGAGGCTCAGGTCAGGGAAGAGCTTCTCCCTGTGCTGCTGTACCTGGGATCCTCAAAAGGCAAACACAGTATTCCAAACCCCTGCTCCTAAGGATCTGCACACAAGCACTGAGAACAAGCTGGTGTCCTGGCACACAGCTGTATTCACGACACTTGGGAAGCTGAAGCAGGAGGATCTCTGATTTAAGGATAAGCCTAGGTACATAATATAGTAAGTTCAATGCCAGCCTGGACTACATAATTACACCCGGTCTCTCTCATACAGACACACACATACAATTCAAAGCATGTATCTTTATAAAAACTTGAACCCTGATGTACATAGCAAAACTATTGATACTAGCCCAAAAGTGGAAATAATGGCCATCAGTTGATGAGGGGATAAATCAGATGTGGTCTGTCCACAGAGGGGAAAGTGTTCAGCTCTAAACACAAAGGAGGTTGGATGCAAGGTACAACCCAAGTGAATGTTTGAGCAGGGTGCATTAAGAAAAGGAAGCCAGGCCTGCACAAACTGGCCAGGAAAGGAAGATCTACAGGAGCCCACTAGAAGCCAAGAATGGTCCCAACAGAGGTCAGATGCAGCAAAGCCGCTGGGGACAGGAGCAGGCTCTATGGGTCTCGAGACCCATAGCACCCAGGATGGTGTTGACTGATCCTCAGGCTCCAGGGGACTTCCTCAGGCTCCCAAGGTGTGCACAGCATAGAGGAGCCAGACCCCTGGGGGTGCTGCAGCAGGAGCTGCGCTGTGCCCCTCAGACTCAGTACAGATGCTCACCTCTGCTCTATCACCCTTTCCTCTTGTTCGGCCCGAGTTCACCGCACAGGGCCAGTTTCTCCCTTACCCATTCACCATTCACTTCTCCAATAAGCTTTGGGCACCGGCTCTGGCTTGTCTCATCCAATTCTTTGAGGCAAGAGGGACCTGGGATCGCTTAGCTGGCCACTTCTGAGGGGACCGCCCAGGAACACTTTCGGTGAGGCCCGCACAAGTCAAGCTCAGCGACCGAGGTGGCCGGCCGGGGTCAGGCCCGCATGGGCATGGCTTTTGTTTCTCTCTAAATGCTTTGAGGTTTCTTTTCTTCTCTCCCTCACTCTGCCCCCTACTAGGAGTTGGGGGCCACCTCCTCTCCTGGAGTCAGCGAGGGGCTTCCCAAGCTGGACAAGGGACATATAGGCATTTTTCTTCCTAGCTGCTTGTATTTACCCCACAGTCATGCCTTGTTGTCCTCAGCTTTGTTTGTCACACATTTTGATCCCCTTTTGGAAGTTAGCCTGCCCTCCTGTTTCACTGTGTGTTGGCCCCAGTGCCACTACATCACCTCACCACATGGTGGCAGCTGCAATGATAGGGCACAATAGACAGGGATGTGCAGGACCTCCTGGTGGTATGAAGGAAATGTAACTCCCAGCTTCTTGCTTGGTGCCCAAAATGGTGAGTTCATGATCTCTATTTATTTATTTATTTTTGACTGAACAGGGATTGAACTCAGGCCCTTGTGCTTGCCAGGGAAACGCTTATTCTCCTGAGTCATCTCCCCGGCCCGAGTTCATGATCTCTAAAACCAAAGAATGACTTCTAGGAACAGCAGAGGTGAAGAGCCAGAAGCATTTATGGAGAGAAAGCAGCTTCTGACCAAGAGGGACAGAAGGTGCTCAGAAGGTGAGTTCGCCTGCTGACTCCGCTTCTCAAGGGTGTTTTATACTGACACAAGGTGAGGTGGGACTCAACTACAGTCAACTAACTAATGAGGTGACGAGGATGGTCCTTGGGTAATATTGATCCAATGGGAGGTCACAAAGGAGGTGTGAGGGGGGGACAAAACTATGGTGAACCAGTAGGATTGCCACGCGTATAGTCTCTTAAGTGATATCAAGTAAATGGTGGTTAAACAGGAAGCAAGTCACAAGCCAAGCACGTGGGACAGACAGACTTTCCTGGAAGGGCAGGGTGAGGAGGTTTGGTGCCCAGGGGATTGACATCTATTTAGAGTATCCGACACAGCTGTGCAGCTCTAGCGGATGTACGTGGGTGTCGTCAGCCCCCTTCCTTCGAAGCCTGGCCTTCTGTGTCTCCTGCCACAACTGTCCCCTGTGCTAAGGGTCTGACCCTAATACCTGCAGTACTTATAATGAACTTTGCCCGCAACAAGAATATGACCGTGCCACATGGCCAGCCACCATCTTGTCCTGCTGTGTGACTGCACATGACTTTGACATGGGTGTGTGGCACTGGCCACCACCACTTTTTCTCCATCTTTTTTTTTTTTCCTTTTTTAAATAACGGGCCTTCTGAGCTAAGCTTCTGCTTTTAAAGAGCATATGGGCTTGTGAGGACAGGAGGAAGGAGCCTTTTTCTTTCATCCTGTGTGAAAGTAACACTGTACAAACCCTTTAAAACTTCAGAAAGGCTTTGGGGTGACACTACAGCCCCAGGATGGCAGCATCAGGTGGGCAAGGGCAGATGGGTGTGGCAGGCATCCTACCGTGGCTCCTTGGGGAAATGCTGGCACAAGAAGGAAAAAGCACCTTGTCCATATTACTAAACACCCAAGGCCCTTGGCTAAAACTGAGTGCCAGGCTAGCAAGCAGTGCTTGGGTGGACACTCAGCTGCTGGCATCGTGGCGCCCACCTGGAGCGGAGCGGGCAAGCGTCTTGGGAACAGGCCCCAGGGCCACAGAGCTGCTGGCCGGAACATGGCCCTGAACACCCCTTTTGTAGCAGCACTGATTTCCTAAGCAGAACAATCAGAACAATGCTTAACAACACTTTAGCAAATTAACATGATGAGTATATATATATATATATATATATATATATATATATATATATATATTTTTTTTTTTTTTTTTTTTTTTTTTTTTTTTTTTTTTTTTTTTTTTTTTTTTTTTGCTGAACTGGGGATTGAACTCAGGCCATTGCATTTGCCAGGGAAGTGCTTATTCTACTGAGCCATCTCCCCAGCCCTGAGTATATAAAAATAGAGTGATCCCCAATCTTAGCTTTTTTCCAATGAAATAAATATAAGAGATACCCCCCACCCTGTTTCACTCCAGTTAAGTTGGGCCACCCAGTACCTTGAAAGAGCAGCCAGGCCATCCAGTGGCTTAGAATAAATACAAGTTGGGTCATCTGGGACTCCAACAGGATGGCTGAAGGACTTTGCTCAGGAGGGTTCTGCCACTACCTCCCGGGAGGCCACAGATAGCCCAGCCCCTTGTCCCTAAGGAGCTCACATGTCCTCAATATGGAAACAAAAGTTTTCTTTGGTGCTAAGTGACGCTGGCATCACCCTAAGGTTGAGACTGAGATGTCTGTTCGGACTATGTGAAGTCTCACAGGGACCCCTGTGGGCTCCAAGTTTCTTTTCCTTCTTTGTGGGGCACTCCTCGAGTAGCTGAGCTCTGTGTCTCCTCGTAGGCCTCGGGCACATGCAGTGGGAAAACGCTTAGGCCTCAGACCACTTGACACTGCTGTGAGGCTGTGACCTTGATGAGTGGGACAGGCTTTATCTTTTTTTTTTTTTTTTTTTTTTTTTTTTTTTTTTTGAGACAGGGTCTCACTATGCAGTTCAGGCTGGCCTTAAGCTCACTTTGTAGCTCAGGCTGGTCTCGAACTCACAACAATCCTCCTGCCTCAGCCTCCCGAGTGCTGGGATTACAGACATGCGCCACCATGCCCGGCTCGACAGGCTTTATCTTGACAATTTAAAATAAGGAGAGCTGGTCTACTATAACAATATGGCCTGGGCTCAATTCTCAACCAGGAGATGGCAAAAGAGGGGGATGGGATGGTGTTGGGAGCTGCTGAAGCTGAAACTGATCACGTGTGGGAGGGTTTCACTCCAGGTACAACAGATCAGACAGAGAGCAAGAGAGGCCTGCTCAATAATACTCAAAAGCTGAGGACTATTCTCTACGTTACAGCGTTTCTGCTTGGAACATGACAGGTATAGTGAGATGACAGATGCTTAAGCTTCTGGGACTCCACCACACGTAATCCTCAATATCTAGGGTACTTAGAGTGAGCCCTAGGAGGAAAAGGACAGCTGGGGATCTCATTAGAAGATCAAGGTTGCACTGATCTGTTCAGGGAGAACAACCACACGAGGAGGTCACCTCTGCCCCTTATCATCCTCAGACTCATCAATCGGGCGTTCTACTCCAAGTGATCAGGGGACACCAGGTGTGCTGTAATGGTTTCTAGTTGTCCCCCAAAGCCTTTTGTAGTCATGGAGTGGGGACTTCTACTTTGTGATTAACTCATGATCCACTGGGATTATGTGTGATCCAAGGCCGGATTATGGGTTTTAGTACTGCTGGGATTATGGGTGTAAATACTACATCCCACCCTGGAGTAGAGAGCCTGAATGGAATATAACAGGCAGAGAGACAGACTTTCTTCAGCAATTGCTCTTTGTTGCATTGTTATTGTTCTTTGGCTGCCATGAACTGCTGCTGTCTGCCATATGCCATTCTGCCTTGGAGCCAGCCGAGTATGGACTGAAACCTGCAGTAACTACGAGCTAAATAAACCTTTCCTTCCTTCATTTTGGGTGTTGGTTATTTGTCCCAGCAATGAGAGAAGAGTAACTGAGCAAGCGCCCAGTACCCAAGAGGACCCAGTGTTCCTCAGCTCCTAGTGCCTCCTCAGCAGCCCAACACCCCACTGAGCACACACAGACAACTTTTAAACCCCATGGGGCATTGCTGAAAATGTGCTTTTTACTACTCTGGCTAGCAACTTGTCCCACCCTAAGAGAGGTCCCAGTGGTGGCAGGAAAGCCTCAAGAACAGGTTCTGTTTTCAGCTAGTGATGTCCAGCAAATCAAGGAAGGACTAGGTCAACTGCAGGAGACCCCAGTGAGTTTACAGGGGACTTCCAAACGTTGGCCCTTGCTTTGGCCTCTTGCTGTGAAGCTGCGGGATTATTTCCACGGAAGACTATATTTTAGGAATAGCAGAGTCTTAATTATCTGCTGGTATCCAGTATGTGCTTGCCCACCTTACAAATTGGGAACATGCTTGGCCCCAGTTCTTTGTTCCAATTTTGCTTATATATTTTCCCCGGTTGCCAGGGCAACTGCAACGGAATGCGGAGCCTACTGGTGTAAGGTTTGGCGGGCTGTAAGGCCCAGGCATAGGAATCTCTGGCAACATATGCTTTGACTCTATTTGCTTTAATTAGTTCTGCTTCTTATCACTTTCACGTTTGCGAAGTTTTAGCAAGGCTGGGGAAGACGTGAAGGGGCAATTTAGGCAGGCTTACTCAGGGGTGATTTGTCCTATCACTAAAACCTTCCAGGCAGGGTCATAATGAGTTGATTCTGCCTCAGTTTCTCCTATTTCTAAGGTGATTTGGATACTAAACTAGAGCATCATTGGCTTAGGACGAGATTAACCCCTCAAGGGCTGCCATCCCCTACAGACAGAAAACCCGACAGTAGGCTGAAAACTATGCAGATGAGCAAGAGGCTTTGAAAAGGAATTGTGGGCTGTGTCTAGATGCCTCTCCAAAGCCTCAGGTGGCCCTAGGGCTTTGCAGCAGCAGCTGACTCTGGAGTGTGTGATGCTGGTGTTAAGGGTATGTGACAGGTTCACTGATTGGTTTGGCAACACCCTAATCCCAGCAGCCTGACAGAGTCTAATAAAGCAGAAAGACACCATTAAGATTGGTTGTGGAGGGCTGGCCAGATAGCTCAGTGGATTAAAGCTCCTGCTTAGGCAGACGCAAGGATTGATCTCAACAATTGAGACTGGGTGTGGTGGCATGCACCTGTAATCCCAGTGTTTGTGAGGCTGAAAATAGGTAGATCACCAGGCGTCCAATTTTTAGTTAGACCCGGTGTAGAGAGCTGCGAATAGCCGTGCCTGAAAGACGGCGCGGGTTTCCGCCTTCCACCCCCCGCTGGGTGAGTGCTCTCGGTAGTAAACAACTCCTTATATGGCTAAGGCTAAAGCTATGGCTCACTTCCGCGTACCTGGACCTATCGGCTGTGCCTACATGGCACTCCGGGGTTGGACGCCCACTGATATATAGCCATGAGCGGGCTTCCCTTCGGAGAGGAAGAATGTTATCAAAGGCTGAATAAACTGCGTGGGGAAGAACTGGTGGTTGCGTCTTCCTTGCTGGCAAGGTTGTGCGCTACAACCGGGTACTAAATACATTTTTTAAAAAAAGAACTTAGAGGCTGGGGAGATAGCTCAGTGGAATACATGCTTGCCTGGCAAGCACAAGGTCCTGAGTTCAATACCTGCTATCACACACACACACACACACACACGATTGGTTGTTGACAGTGCTGTCTTCTGCCACCATGAACTGTTCTCCTCTATAAATCCCCCTGCTTTGGAGCCAACTGACTATAGTCTGAAACCTCTATAAACTGTGAGCTGAATAAACCCGTCCTTCGTTAACTTTGTGCACTGGGTATTTTGTCTCAGTAATGAGAGAAAAGAAGCTGGGGCAAAAGGGAAAGAAAGCACCCTGAAATCTACTGTCCTTTCAGCGCAGCCACTGGAACTCCTGTACTCAACATGAGCCATAAATGGTGCCCAGTGTGCCAGCTGCTCTCACCAGGACGACGAAAAGGTGCACTGAGTTTGCTGACGAGGCTGGGGAGATAGGTTGGCAGCATACGCACCTGCCTGGCAAGTGCAAGGTCTAGAGTTCGATCCCCAGTACCCCATGCCATCCAGCTGTAGAAGCCAGGCTACACTGCACTGGCCCTATGGTGACACACACCTGTAATCCCAGCACTAGGGAGGCTGAGATAAGAGGATCACTATGAATCAGAACTCCAAAGTGAGACCCTGTATTTAAAAAGAAAACAAACAATTTTTTTTAAATGTCTGTTGACCATGACAGAGTGAGCGAGGCCTCCCAGGGCACAGAGGACGATCCAGCCTTGTTTCCTAACTGATCAGCAGAGGCTTTCTGCAGAGAGGCCAATGCACATCCGTCTTCCAGGGAGGGAGACGCACAAGGGCCATTCCCCCTGTCCATCAGCCCCAGATCGCAGGTGTGAGCTTCAAAAGCCTCAGGTGGGGCCTCAGACACCTGTGGCCCATTGCTGGATGTGGCCTTTTCTGTGGTGCAACAATCAGGACCCAGGGGGATAACAGAGAAAGGCCAGGTTCCCATTGCCAGCGGAAAAGCACTGCACCCTGGGGACGAGGTCACCGAGCCTCTGCCTGGGCCCTATTTTGCCTGTGAGGTTGTGAAGCTCCTGGCCTATGCTCTAGAGGTCTGAGGGCCCCTGCTCCAGAGGAGGCCAGGCCAGCTGGACCCTCACTCTCTGCTCTGATGGCTGAAGAGGCCCAGGGGAGTCTGCAGTGGCCCTGTCCATGGACACCACCATCTCCTCCGAGCCACCCTGTGTGAACTCAGGCATGATGGGTGGGGCAATTCACCTGCACAGAGATGTAGGGGCAGCTCATTCTGCTCTGATCTCCTTCTCTGGAAAACTGTCCGTGATGTCTGTTGTCATTATTGGCATCAAAGGGACTCCTTGTAGAGATTCTTTACTTCTCCACTGACATATCACTTTGAAGATTAAATGTTTAGCCATGAGTTCCTATGTGTCCTGCTCCCTTGCTAGAAAGACATGTAGTTACTACATTGGGAACAATTCTTAAATTATAGGTAAGGCCAAAACAGTTTTTACTTTCTGGGACTATACCAGATCTCCATGATCAAATCAGCCAACAGAGGGATCCTGCTTCACGGTATAAAGAAGTACCTGGTAGGGCAAAGTCAGCTACTCCAGTGATTATAAGGTTGAAATCTGACTCTCTAATTGAAAACAGTATCCAATCAAGAGAGAGGCACATGAGGGCTTCCATCCTCTAATAGACAGATTTCTCAAATATGGCCTCTGAAGCCTTATGCCCCAGGAATATATCTTCTCTCCCTGTAACAGAGCCCTCAGGAGAATGTGGGATGGTACAAGACCTCCGTCTCATTAAGGAGGCTGCCATTCCAATTCATCCTCTAGATCCGTTCATAATTCTCTCCCAAACTCCAGGAGACACTCATCGGTTCTCAATCTTAGATTTAAAAGACACATTCTAGGGCCGACAAATAGCTCAACAGATTAAAGTGCCTGCAAGCAGGTGCAGGGGCCAGGGGTTTGATCCCTGGGCCTGAGGAGCAGCCCTGCCCCTGGGGTGGGCTGAGAGGGCAATTGAAATTGGGCCAGCTCTTGGGAGGCTGTAAACAGGCAGATCATTACAAGTCCGATCTAGTAGTGTGACCCTGAACACCCTGTAGACCCTTCCCTAAAATACAAAATAATAATAATAATAATAAAATAAAAGACACATTCTTTATACCCTTACATCTGGACTCAGATTCTGTTTACCTTTGGATAGGAAAATCAAGACAAAAGCAGCAATATACTTGTACAATTCTCCCCAGGGGCTTAGGGACAGTCCTCACCTTTTTGCATGGGCACTAGAAAAACAATTGAGGAACCTAAGGCCAGGTAGGAAGGCAAGGGAGCCATCCTACAGTATGAAGATGATATTCTAGTACACAGCCCAACTCAGGAACTTTCTAACCATAACACTATACAAACTCAACTTTCTAGCTAAAAAGGGATATAGCATTTCCAACAAAAATGTTCAGATATCCTTCCAAAAAGTTCAATATCTGGGTTATATTCTTGCATCTGGGAAGAGACAGTTGTCCAGGGACTGGATCCAGGCTATCTGTGATCCTGGATCTCCTCCCACCAAACAATAACTCTGTCCCTCCCTGGAAATCACAGGCTTGTGTAGGATCTGACTACCTAACTTTGTCTAATGGGAAAACCTTTTCAAAGGCAGTAAAAGGCCCTGGGTCTGTGCACATATAATGGACAAAAGTGACTGATGATGCCTTTAGAAAAATAAAATATCCCTTTACTCAGATTCTAACACTGGGAATACCTTACTGAAAAAGAAAAAAAAAAAGGCAAACCTTTCCTTCACTATGAGTCAGAGAAAGGAACAAATGCTTTGGGAGTCTTTATTTATTATTTTATTATTTATTTATTTATTTATTTATTTTTTGGTGGAACCAGGGATTGAACTCAAGCCCTTGTGCTTGCCAGGGAAGTGTTTATTCCACTGAACCATCTCCTCAGCCCCAACCATCTCCCAGACCCCCTGTTACACTTTTTACATACTGTTAAGGCCATCATAAAAACTTGCACTACTATTAACCTTGCTCTTTGGATGTTTACAGGCCCAAAGTTTAGGCACTCTTGCAAACAGGTAACTTCCCAGACCTACATAAGTATCAATGACCTGCCCTTCCAAGAACCTGAGAAGGAGTGATTCACCAATAGGAATAGCTTTGTCTGAGAAGGACATTGGGTTTGGCCCAAGTTCATTACAGAGCTGATTCTTTCCTTCACCCCTCACTTTTCAAATAAACTTTTGGCATCATGTTTAGCTTATCTCATCCTGTTCTTTGTCTGAGACAAGAAGGACTTGAAATACACTTAATTAGTGAGCCATTTCTAAAAGAACCCCTGAATACCAGTAACGTGCATCTGGGTCACAGAACTAGGAATTACATTATCCATAAAATTATCCAAAGAAGAAAACAACCCAAGTTAGAGTTTATATGGAAAGTCAATCAAGAAATATCTGTCATGGTTCAGTATCTTGTACTTTAAACTTTTAAATTAAACATAGATATGCATCTCTCTACTTGAAATATTTTTCTGGAAGAATGAAAGGAGAAATGACTCATTCATCTTCAGAGAAGGCTCTTTTGATATAATATTATAACAGAATTAATCATAAGATTAAGTTTACCAGGCATTCTATCAGCCTGTGCAATGTGTAAAAAAATTTTTGTAGCCCAACTTCATTTTTCAGGGCTACTCTTGCATGATTTTGTGAATTTTTAACTTTTTTGCCAGTATAACTGTTCTATCTTTCTTTGTTTTTTTTTTTTTGTTCTACCTTTCAAAATAGGACTTGTATGTTTTTGTTTGTTTTTCAGAATAAAAAAGATGGCACTTGTTTGGCAAGTGCAAGGGCCTGAGTTCAATCCCTGGTTCCTTGAAAAAAAAAAAAAAAGGTGTACTTTTTAGTTGAGTAGGTTTCTAGAAATGCTCCAGAAATGCTGGGTGTTGGCTGTCCCCTGTGGTCATCTCAGTTAGAAGCAAGAATCATCATAATATTGCAAAAGTAGAGGGTGTCAGGATTGGATTCCAACACCCTTGGAGAGGGTGTTGGGGAGTGGAAATTACTTGGTACAGAAAAAGCCATGCATTTACTATTAGGAGCTTTATCTTTCTCAGAGTTAGTTGTTTGTTATATAAATTGATAGTTTTTTTGTTTTTTGTTGTTGTTGTTTTTTTTTTTTTTTTCAGGTGCATGGTACAGGCAGAAGGAAGGAGGGAAAAGCGCTTTATTTTCTTTGAGGACACCAAGAGAATTTGGGAAGATAAGAAATTCTCTGGAGTTGAACAGAAAGAGACTGAGCTTTTTATGGTCCTTAGCAGGTGTGGGGCTTGGAGGGGACATCCAGATATACCTGAGAGAACTGATTGGAGTCTTCCCTGAGGCAGTGGGAAGGGTGGAAGTAAATTATGTCCTGGGCTGAGTTGGAGAATGTAGGAGTTCCCTCCTGGTTCTCGTCTCAGCCCAAGAAGTCTAAATTTATAATCCTAAAAATACATTATTGGAATCTCACCAAGTTAATTCCAATCTACCACTCTCAGTGCAACCAACAACGAAAACAAAGACACTAAGACATATGTCTTATCCATAAGACATGTATCCTATAAATTATATTAAATACATTCCTTTGTAACTCCTGACTGCAACAGGGACAGGCCCATATTTTAAAACCTCTTGACTTTAGACAGAGTTAGACTTCATTTCCATAGCAATGTGTTACATTTTCCTTTTGGAAAACCCTTCAAATAGCTCTTTTAATGATGACCAATTCAGTAACACATGTAAGAATTTGAAAGATAATGTTTGTGTTTTACAAACGCTTTACTACCAGTTCAGATATTTTACTAGCTTTAAAAAACCTCGCCAAGCTAGGAGCACGAGACGGCGGTGTGGCTAGCCGCAGAGGACAGCCTCTCTGAGAGCTGCCATCAGACCCCGGAATACAGCAAGCAACGTGAGGATGAAGAGGAGGAAGGGCGTGGGTCCCTCGGACCAGGGAGGATCTGCAGTGAGAACTGAAGCCCAAGGGGAGAGCCAAGAGAGAAACTTTAATGAAGGAGGAGGAGGTAGATGGTGGCATTTCTCTCTGAAATGGAACTCACTGTGCGAGAGCAGCGGTTCAAACCTGCGCGCATGGTGACTCCTGGGGACCCCAGAGGCCTCCACAGAGACGCACAATAGCAGAGGGAGCAGTGGACGTGAAGGATGCGCTAGCTGGCTGTGAGAGCCCAGGGCTCAGCTGTCCCCCAGGAGGGAGCCGCTGGCCAGAGCCAGCTCCGAGGGGGTACCAAATGAGTCTACTCTCAGCCCCCATGGCCAGAATAATGTGGCCTGAACTTCAGTGGATATAAAGATGCAAGCTCCTTGAAATTACCCACTACCCCATTAAGCTACTGCTGGCTTGCTGGGATACATCAACAGATCTGGACTCTTGTCTCCACACGCTGTCTGCAGAGACAGCAGTGACAAGTGAGACTCTCTCACTCTCTTGAAGGGGCTGGGGAGATAACTCAGTGGAATAAGTGCTTCCCTGGCAAGGGCAAGGCCCTGAGTTTGATTCCTGATACCACCAAAAAATAGTCTCCCTACCTTCCCTCTCTTCCCTCCCTCTCTCAATGTTTGTGGTAGTTTTTTGCTTTCTTTTCTCCTTCATTGTTCAATCTTGTTTTTATGACTGTGAATGTGGTTTCTCGCTTCCTTGTGGTTGTTTTTCTGTTCTGTTCTCACTTTAATCTCTTTCCTCTTTTCCTTCTTATCTTCACTGGTTTCCAAAACTTAATGTAATCTACCTTCATCCTCCAGCCTTCTGATCTCTTCTTTTTCTTCTATTTGTCTATTTTCTCCCTAATCTCTTTCAAATTCTAATCCTTAAAGGTTAAGTTCACATATTAAAGACATATACTGCATAAAATTTTTTGGTTTGTTTTAGAGTTTATTGTATAACCACAAATCTAGCTCATATAGTTAAAGCTGGTAAATTAATAGTTACCTCAGTTTGTCATTTTCTAGGCTGTATTTGATGCTATTGATACTGCTGATGATACCAGTACAGCAAAAAGTGACATGAGGGTGAGCTGGGGAGATAGTTCAGTAGAATAAGCGCTTGCCTGGCAAGCACAAGAGCTTGAGTTCAATTCCTAATTCTGCAAAAAAAGTGACATGATTGTTCTAGCCAGCTGTTCTTCCTAGAATTTCAAGACTGAGACTGACTAAAGATCATAGAAAACACTATGGCACAGTGCCAGAGAACCAAGGGCTGGGCCAGGCAGGCAGCAGCTTCTCATCCCCACCAAATTGAAGAGGTAGGATCTTCAACAAACTCAAAGCCCTAAAACCAGCCTCACTTGCAAGACACCTTGGAAAAATAATCATTTCCTAATGGTTCTAAGTACTAAAAGAACTCACCACATGCAATTCACAAGTGTTAGTGCAGGAAATACACTAAAATAAAATAAGAAAACACTTAAGCAAGTTGCAGACGGAGACAGCCAGTTCACCAAAAGGAGACCCAGGGAGAAATGAGGTGGGAATCCAAAAGCCGCCCACAAGTGCAGGTGTGTGTGTGTGTGTGTGTGTGTGTGTGTGTGTGTGTGTATGACAGGTCAGCAGACTTTGGCAAGGGTAGAGCCACATTTAGATCCCCAGTTCCACATGCTGCGCTGGCCATGTCCCCAGGGCATGGTGACTCTCGCCTGCAATCCCAGCACTAGGGAGGCTGAAAGCAGGAGGATCACTATGAGTCTGAGCTGCGTAGTAAGACCCTCCACCAACTACATTGTAATGGGTCAACTCACATTTTAGGCTATAAATGTAACTCTTGTGTTTTCTGTTGTACAAATGTATATTCACCCCCTGTTCTAGCTTGTTTAGTAAATAGTGGCTATTTCTTAGATAAAATTCCTACTTCACCAATTTCTGTAACCCTCACCAATCCCTGTAAATCAAGTTAGCTTACAGAGATGACTTCAAAAGAAAATTAAATGGGCTTTAACTTCTTGTAACCTTGGGCTATGCAAGACTGCATGTAGGTACTCTGGTGCAAGATAACCAGAAACTAAAGAAAGCGCCAGGAAATTTAGTTCCAGTAGTGGTCACAATGACCCTGAAAGCATTATTGTGTGTCAGACAATGAATTTGTTTACCAAATGGAATGTAATTCCGGGTTTTAAAAGCCCCCCTGCTTCCTGGGCTAGGACTTTTGGTCCTCTCCTGCATGAGAGCTGACCAGGGGCCCTGAGTTCAGTAATAAACGGCTTTCCAAATTCCAGTCTGGCTGATCTGGTTCCTATTCTGAGCAACCCATAACACATTAAAAAAAAAAAAAAAAGAGCTACCTACATGGCCTCTCTGATGTGGTAACAACTGAAAATTGAAAGAAAAAAAATCAAAGAAAAAATAAAATCAGAAATAATTTCTCAGATATGGGGCCAGCGAGATAGCTCAGTGGTCTAAAGTACCTGCTTAGGTAAGCTTAGGCAAAGCACAGGGACCAGGGTTCAATCCTGGGCACCACATGCAGAGCCAGCTCCTCCCCCAAGGCGGGCTGAGCCAGCCACAAGAAAAAAAAAATTCAGATAATTGCACAGAGGATGTTCACAATGAAAGCTAGTCTTAGTGACACTAAAGCAGATACAGAGAAAAAATAGAAGAGCTTAAGAAAATTATGGAAGTCATGAATGCTCAGCATAGGAAAGAAATGGAATCCATAACGCAGATTCAAGCAGATATCCAGGAGAATAAAAATTCCACAGCAGAATGAGGCAGCATGGGAACAGGAGCTCAGCTACAGAAGAGAGACTCATGGTTAGCAATCACAAAAAGAATTCTTAAAAACAGTAAGGGAAGGGCTGGGGAGATAGCTCAACAGAGTAAGTGCTTGTCTGGCAAGCGCAAGGTTCTGAGTTAGATTCCTGGTACCACACACACCAAAAAAAAAAAAAAAAAAAAAAAAAAAAAAAAAAAAAAAAAAAAAAAAAAAAAAAAAAAAAAAAAAAAAAAAAAATAGTAAGGGGCCATGAGAAAGCAGCTACTAGGAGATGTAATGAATAGCTTAAGACTGACTGGAGTCAATGAAAAAGCAGGAGTCAGCACAAATGATGTTTTAAAAAGACTAAACTATTCATAGGTGTCAGGGCAGAAAATTTCCTTGGTAGGGAAAAAGAATTCAGCATACAGATAAGTGAGGAATATAGAACTCCAATTATCCATGATTGTAATGGTATGAGCCAGAAGCTTACTGTACTGAGGCAGCAAGGAAACAGAACCTAAGGAAACTGGCTCCCTGTAATTCTGGCCAGCTGGGGGAAAGGTAGTGACAGCTGGAAGCAGCACCTCCCCGATCCATTCTTTGTTCCTTTACTTGGGAAGTTACCAACCAGTGATACGCTAGCTGGTGAACTGCAGTAGGCAATACAGATAGTAGTTTGTTTACACCAAATTATTTATGCACGTTCCTCAGCCTGTTTATAAATGTAAGAAGGTTCCCTGGCTCAGGGCTCACTTAAAGAGAGACTAAGCTCAGGGAGGCCCGTGTGGCCAGCTTCCTCCAGCCTTGCTGTCATTCTTTTCCTGGCTCAGATCATTCTACAACACATGATCAGAACAAATCTACAGCCCGGCATATCTTAGTCAGGAGTCCAGAAATTCAACACAAGAATGGAATATTAGGGGCCGGGGAGATTGCTCAGTAGAATAAGCGCTTGAGGGTCTGAATTTAATCCCTGGTTCTGAAAAAAAAAAAAGAATTAAAAGCTACTAGAAAAAAAGAAATGATTTGTCTATAAAGGAAAGCCCATCAAAATCACAGCTGACTTCTCAATACAAACCCTCAAGTCAGGAAGAGTTCAGAGAACTATGCAGATAGCTCAGCAGTCTAAGCGCCTGCCTAGGCAAATGCAAGGACTTGAGTTCGATCGCTAGCAACATATGCTGAGCCAGCCCTGCCCCAAGCACACTGAGCTGGCCACTGAGACCAGGCATGGTGGTGCATGCCTGTAATCCCAGCACTAAGGAGGCTGAAACAGGAGGATAACTATGAGTCTGAACTGCATAGTGAGATCCTGTACCAAATACTTAAAAAAGAAAAAAAAGAGGTCAGAGTAAAGTATTTCAAGTTCTATAGAAAACAACCTCCAAAGCAAATTAAGGTACCCACAAAACTGATGGAGAAATAAGATACTTGGGCTGGAGAGATAGCTCAGCGGTCTAAGTGCCTGGCTGGCAAGCATAAGGACTTGAGTTTTATCCCTCATACCACATGCCATGCCAGCCTAGGCGCTGAGCCAGGCAGCAAAACTGGGCATGGTGGTGCACACCTGTAATCCCAGCACTGGGAAGGATTTTCTTTACTACAGAAAAACTGTATGTTTTTCTGCAGTAAAGCTGAGTGATAGAGAACTGAACCAAACTTTTGAACAAATGGACTTAGTAGATTTCTGCAGAGTGTTCCCCCGCACAACATCTGAATACACATTCTTCTCACTGCACACTGGATGTTCTCCAAAGTAAACCACATACAGAGACCATACTTAAGTAAATGCAAGGGAATTGAAATTATTCCATGTACGTTATCAGACCATTGTGCAGTGAAACTGGAAGTCAATGGTGAAAGAAACCAGAAGAACTTCATTAGCACATGGAAATTAAAAAACAGCCTCTTGAACAACCAATGATTCACAGATGAAATTAAAGAAGAAATTGGTGCCAGACGTGTTGGCACACACTTGTAATTCCAGCACCCAGGAGACTACGCCAGGAGGACTGCTGTGATCTGAGACCATCTTGGTCTACTTAAGCAAGTTCAAGGTCAGTCTGCACTACGTGGTGAGACCTTGCCTTCAAATAATACCCTCAAATAATAATAATAATAATAATAGAAATTAGACAGTTGCAACAATGAAATGATGATGACAATATAACATATCAGAATTTATGGGACATAATGAAAGTGATACAGGGAGAAAAACTGATCTTGGTTGGGTGACCTCCAAATGATACAGGGAACCTCCAAATGACATAGGGAAAATGATCTCCCGACCTGACCTGCACGAGTTCGTGTTCTCTAAAACTGAAGAATGAATTTTAGGAACAAACGGAGGTTATGAGTAGTATGTATTTATTGAGGAAAAGAAAGCTCCTGTCTGAGAGAGGGACAGGAGGGGGGCCCCGAGTGGGTAGTTTTTCCGGAAGCTGTGTCTTCCAGGGACTTTTATACTATAAAACCATGAGGGGCTAAGGTGGAGAAAATGGAAAATCGCTTAGGTGGTTGCAGGGTGGGACAAAACTGTGGTCAACCAATGGGATTACAAGCACCCTTGCTCAGGTAAAATTGATTAGGCCCAGGACCAAATGGGGTAGCGAGTCACATAGTAAGTGGGCATGAACGTAAAACAGGACCTTACCTGGTGGCCTTCAGACAATGATTCTTCCTGAATAATGATCAATCCTGGATGCCAGTCTTTAGAGAGGTTAGGGTTTGTTTGGTCTTTAGGTCTGGCTCACAGCAGGAGCGTCCGTCCCTCCCACAGCTGTAAGGCATCTGGCAGTTGTTATTTCCTTCCAGGGCCTGGACCCTGTCTGACTGCCTACAGTATTTCTAACTTAGGCTGCCTGCAACAAAAGCAGTCCTAAGAGGGAAATTTATAGCAGTGAACACCTACCTAGAGCGATTAGCTAAGAAATAAAAGGAGTAACTATAGAAAAGGAAGAAGTCAAATTATCATTATTTGTGGATGACATGATACTTTATATAGATGAAGCTAAAAACTCAGATTACTAGATTTTTTTTTTTTGGCGGAACCGGGGATTGAACTCAGACCCTTGCACTTGCCAGGGAAGTGCTTATTCTACTGAGCCATCTCCCCAGCCCCCAACTATTAGATTTAGTAAGCAAATTTAGTACTATAGGTGAATTCAAAGTCAACACTCAAAAATCAATAATCTTCCTGTACAAGAATAAAAAAACTCACTGAGAGAGAAATTAGGGAAACAATGCCTTTAGCAATAGCATCCAAATCAATGAAACTCCTAGGAATCAATCTAATAAAGGATGTAAAAGACCTCAACATTGAAAACTACAGTGCTCTGATAAAGGAAACTAAAGAGGATATCAGAAAATGGAAAGAGGTCCTTTGCTTTTCTTAACAAAGAACCAATATAGTGAAAATGGCCATACTTCCAAACCTGTACAGATTCAATGTGATTCTCAAAATTTCAACAGCATACCTCACAGAATTACAGAAAAAAAAAAAA
>PVKA01019877.1:0-41300 GCA_004027165.1 Ctenomys sociabilis
GAAGCAGGTGGGCCAGAAGTACTCAAGTCACACAGTTCTCACCAGGTTAGGTTTGAAAGTGAACCAGTGAGTCTGGCCAGCAGTTTAAAAAAAAAAACTCCAAGACTCAAGACAGTAGCCTACCATCCGGTCCTGTCCTGTCCTGTCCTTCCCGTCTGGTCACCTCCCCTCCCCCCCTGTGTGCATGTGGAGCTGAGGGTAGGAGCACAGGCTGTCCACCTGCTGCTTCCTCCTTTAAGCCAGTGCTTCCAGTCCAGGGCTGTACATTCTCCATGGTGAGATCTGCAACTCTCCAAAAGCCGTTTTCTGTTCCTGGAACTATAATCCTTCACCCACAGCAAACTGCCTGCTAAACAGCTTCCTGTCTCAGACACCCAAAAAAAAAAAAGAACTTCAAATTCAGTTATGCCTGAGTATGCAAACACCTTGCTCCTTACAGGGAACCAAGGTTCACGGGCCCCTTCCAAGAAACAAATTATTCTTCCTGCTCTCTTCCTTTCTGGTAGAGCCTGTGACTCATGTTCAGGCTCCGATGGCAGGCTAACAAGGTTTTCAGGGTGACTCGACAAAAAAGCAGCGAAAGCTGCCACTCCGCCTGCACCTACCACCAGGGGATGGAGTAGCGTTGTGGCTGGGCCAGGCCCCCGCCCTTGCAACCTGGGGAGGGGGGGGTGCCTCAGGGCCCTAAGGGCACCCGAACGCTACACACCGGTCTGTCCCATGATTGGCAGTTCGGACGACGAAGGCCTATGGGGTGGTCCTTGCCCAGCCAATCAGGGGCCCCGAGGAGCCCATTCATTCACAAAAAAGGAAACGAAAAGCCAAAAAAGGGAGCGAGGTGCTGGCTGGGCTGGGAGGAAGTTTGGAACACGCGCCTGCCCTGGGGCCCAGTGGGTTGCCACAGAGGGCTGGATAGCTAGAAGGTAGAGGAGTGTGGGACTGCCGCGACCGCGCCCCTGGTGCCACCTGGCACTTACCCGGCACATGGCCTTGGGCTCCGCCCCGGGCCCTATAGGGAGATGCTCACGGCCTGGTGGCGGAAAGCCTCGTCACCCTACCCTACCTGAAGGAGGCAGCCGGACTGGAGCAGATTGCCTATGTGGCTAGGGCCCAACAGCCCAATAGCCGGCAACTCCCCCCCCACACACATACACACGAAAATCCCCACCCCAGGCCTGAGCGCCCTGCTGGTCACTCACGACAGTCATCCTCGTCGCTGTTGTCTGAGCAGTCATCGTCTTCGTCGCATCTCCACACCAAGGGGATACAGCGTTGTTCATTCCGACACCGGAACTGGTCCTTTTCACACTCCTTGACGGGCTCTGGGGATGAGTTGGGGAGTTGTGAGCTGGATCAGCCAACAGGAGCTCAGCTCCCCGCCAGGCATCCTGGAATCTTCTAGCATGAAGGAAAGAGGGCGACGCCGGGTACCTCGGGCACCCTCGACTCAGAGGTAGGGTCCGATGCGCTGGGCTCCTCGGGTGGCGGGCCGCTGGGTGGCAGGCACAGAGACCAGGCTCACACGCCCAGAGCAGACCCTCCATTCAAACACACGCGGCCAGCAGAGAAAAATGCACGCAGACTCAGCTCACAGAGGACCCCGCTCAGGCACGACACTCGCAGTGCGCGCACGGGCCCGTCCCCCTCACAAGCAGTCACCGTGCCCCGCGCGCAGGGGTGCCCAGAAACGCATTGTCAGGCGGGGACGCCACTGGCCTCTGCAGCGGAGCGCGTGCTACACAAGCCTCACTGGCCCTTCACCCGAAAGCTTGAAATAAGCGCCCACCGCGGAGTTCACGGCTGGCGGAAGCCCCGCAGCTGAGGAGCGGAGCGTGGGCGGAGGAGCCAGGGCAAATACTGGGATGGGGACCCGAGGAGCCTATCGCGACCCTCCCCACAGGCCGCTGGGCCGCGCTTTGTTGGCAGCGCGGAGCCGGCAGGGGGACTCGCTGCACGCACCTTGGCCGCCGCGCGCCGGATCCGCCGCCGCCGCCGCCGCCGCCGCGAGATGCTGCAGCACCAGGAGGAGCAGGAGCAGCAGCGGCCGGAGCACGCCCCGCTCCCGGCGGCCCATGGCCGACCCGGGGCTCCGGCCGCCGCGCCCCGCGCCCCGAGCGCCTCCGCCTGGCCTCAGCCCGCCGAATCCTCGCCGCGGCGCCGGGGCTCCCGCTGCCTTTGCCCCCGCCAACGCCGCCGCCGCTGCCGCCCGCCCCAGCGCCTCGGCTGCATTTCAAGCAGGTTCGGTGACGCTCAGCGGCGGGGCGGGCTCAGGCTGGGCGCGCGGCCCCGGCCCTGGGCGGCCGCCGCCGGCGCGCGCGCTCCCGTCCTCCCTCCGCCTCCGCCCCGCGCTCCTCTCGCCCCCGCCTGCCGAGCATCTCTGGTCCCGCCCTCGCTCAGCGGCCGCTCTGTACCCGCGCAGGGAAGCCCGGAGGCCGGGCAGCTGCAGACGCCGGGATAAACCAGGCGACGCCCCTCTCCCTGCAGCTGGCAGGGAAGCTGCATGAGCTTCCTGGAGGTGACACGATCTGAAGCGGATAAATGTGTAGAGAGCCGAGGCGGGAGGGAAGATGATGTTGCGGGGTGCACAGGCCTGCGCGATGTGTGCGGGCACAAGGGCTGGACGCCAAGATGTTCGTGATCAGCGGGAAGCGGGGGTGCAGGTCAGGATCCCTGCGCTAGTCATCGTCTGGGGACATGGAGCTGCAGAAACTGTGCCCACGTTGTATCCTCCGCGATCACGGTCAAGAAAGTGAGGCACAGACCGTTCGTTCACCCACACTTAGAACTTGGCAACTGCCAAGCCAAAGAGGCAGACAGATCGGCAACGTAAAGCTAACAGCGACAGAGAGAGGTGGAACTGAGACTGTGCGCGCCCACAGAAGGGATGCGTCATCCTGGCCGCTAGGGGCCGCACACCGAGGGCCCAGACGGCCTGCTTCTGTACAAATGAAGCCGCGCCTTCTCTTCGGAGTTGTAGTCCCACCTCATCAAGCCCAAATTCGAAGTTGAAGAGCAGAGCCGGGACTCGATTTCGACTGCCACGGCGACCCTTTTTTAGAAGTAAGTTTGGAACCGTAGCGTGGGCCGCCAAACAGGACCAGCTTGCAGGTTCCAGACCGTTAGTCTGCCCACCTCTCCCCTTTGGCATTTTCTCCTCAGCTCAAGATGAGCGCTGTTAACCCCAGACCTGGAAGCCACCCTGTCCTAGCATACTCCAAGCCTCACGGCTCCCCTAAGGGGTTGACCAGGAGACCCAGGGTATTCCTGCCACTTTGCCCTTCCATGTCTTGATCACTCCCTCATTCCACAATCACATTGCAGCCCCGTGCTGGGCCTGAGAGTGTGAAAGTGAGTCAGACATGCTGCCAGCCCCAAGGAAGGCCCTGTGTGGTGGGGAGAAAGACTGTCAACAAACAAAGGCCCCTACTATGTGTCAGCACTGTTCAAGGCTGAAGGATGCAGTGCAGAACAGGCAAGAATAGGCAAGACCCATGCCTGCCTTCCGGCAGCATGCTGCTTCATCGGAAGACAAAGCATGTCACTTGCCATGTGAGTCCTTGTCGGTGGCTGGCAGGGGGACTCGGGTTTTCACCATGTAGATCTCTCCATAGGACTGCTTGAGTGTCCTCATGGCATGGCAGCTGGCTTTCCTCAGGATAGTTGATCCAACAGAGACCAAGGAAGAAGTTCAAATGTCTTTTCTGACTCGTGCATAAAAGTCATACTTTTTCACTCCCGTACTTCATGGTTCCACGGGTCAGCCCTATTCTGTGTGGAAGTGAACCACATAGGAGTGTGACTTCCAGGAATCCAAAGTCTCTGAGAACTGTTCTGCAGGTCAGCTGCCACACCATCTCCTAGCATGTGTAAGGAAGATCGAAGTATACAAAGCCCTTAGAAGGCTTCTCGGTCACACTGCACATAAGTGTTTCCTCTTGACATGGTCCTTGTTTCTGGCGTAGTCATAAGCTCTCCAGTTGGACTTCTGTGATCATTGATCCTTATGATCTCTGCAGAGCACAATTGTGCAGAAAAAGTCAAGGCTTCCCACAGCAGCAGGATAAGCCCTGCCTCGGCTTCTTACCTCTTGGCCACATGCTCTCATAGTGCTGGGGTCACAACTCCACTGTCTTTCTATAAGACACTGGGTGGGTCCTCTTCCCCTCTTCCTCCCTCATCTCTGCTCCAGGATTGGGGTCTGCAAGGGATTCAACTAGTTCAGTGTTTCCTGTGTCTCCAGGCATTCCCACCCTACTGAAATATTCTCTTCATTTCCATTTGTCTCCTCTGCTGTCACCCAAGAGCAGGTGTCCCCTGGTATCTGAGGGGACTTGGTCCCAGACTACTTTCTCAGGTATGGAAATTCATTAAAATGTATGGATACTGGAGTCTACTGCAAAAGATGCTGTGGTACTTGCAGTCTTTTTTTTTTTTTTTTTTTTTTTTTCTGGAACCAGGGATTGAACTCAGGTCCTTGCGTTTGCCAGGAAAGTGCTTATACCACTGAGCCATCCCGCTGGCCTCAATGCTGTAGTACTTGTGTGTGACTTTCATGCATACTTTCTGAATATTTTAAAGCATCTCTGGAATATTTAGAATGCCAAATACAAAGTAAATGCTATGTAAGTAATTGTGAGTATTGTTTAGGGAATAATGACATGGGGAAAGTTTGTGCATATTCAGTAAGGCACAATTTTTTCTAATATTTTCTATCCATGGTTGATTGAATCTGAGGATGTGGAACCCATGGATATAAAGGCCTGACTGCATTTTTCTTAAATCCTTTCATTTAATGAATTTGGCTTCATCCTAAGCAGTAATCTCCAGGTTTGATATGCTAATTGCATTTTTCCAGTACACGGTAAAATGACTGGCTATGCCAGTAAACAGGGGACTCTGCCCTGCAGATGTTTCTCCTTTCTCAAAGGGCCATCAGCTCTTGTTCTGGGGAAGGGAATACAGGGCAGGAGCTCTGAGGCCCCCACTCATGGCAGCAAGTGAGTCAGGTTGGCCTAGGCCCTGTGTGCCCACAGCATATGACACAAAGCCATCCAGGAAAGGCTCAGCAATTATCTGTTTGTTTGCATTGGGTTTGGATTAGTTTTTTGTTTCTTTGTTTGTTTTTAAATCCAAGTGTTGCTTGCAGATAGTTTGGAGACTTTTATATAAAAAAAAAACTTAATTCAGTTACTCTGCATCTCCATCTCCCTCTCCCCAGAGGCAACTACTGTCAACACTTAGCAGAGCTCAGAGCTCAGTCGGCTCGAGTCTTGGGCGCTGACATGGTGGTGTGCTGAAGAAGACCACTGGCCTCATGGGGCTGGCCATGTGCGAGACGCCACACAAGAGGCTAAGAATTGTACACAAAGATTCTTGATATTCTTGATCAAATCCCTAAAAGTGCTGCATATAGAAAATACACAGAAGAAATTACAAATGAGGGGCTGGCTATAGTGAAAGCGGAACCAGATGTTAAAAAATTAGAAGACCAACTTCAGCTTGGCCAAGTAGAAGAGGTGATTCTTCAGGCAGAAATTGAACTAAGTCTGGCAAGGAAAATGATGCAGTGGAAACCATGGGAGCCAATAGTGGACGAGCCTCCTGCCGGCCAGTGAAAGTAGCCAATATAACTGTCATTTACTGCATTGGATGGTTGATGGGAGTCTGATATAATTAAATGTTCTGTTATATAAAAAAAAAACCACGTAGCAGATTTCTTGTGATACATACCTCCATGAAATTAAATAATACACTGGTTCTACATCTTCAGATGTATAGGCCCAGCTCTTGGTAGGCTGTAAACAGGCGGATCACTATGAGTCCAATCTAGTAGTGAGAACCCCAACACCCTGTAGACCCTTCCCTAAAATACAAAAAAAAAAAAAAAATTAGTTTAACTGGCAAGGTATTTTTTCCCATTGTGTAGGTTCTTTTGCAGTGTGGAAGGTTTTCAATTTGATGCAATCCCATTTGTTGATACTTGCAACAACCTGTGCAATCAGGATTCTGTTCAGAAAGAACTTGCCTACACCTATGACTTCAAGAGTATTACTTATTTTATCTTCCAGCAGGTTAAGTGTTTCTGCTTTAACGTTTAGATCTCTGATCCATTTTGATTTTAATTTAACACATAGGTGAGAGATATGAGTTTCAATTCAGTCTACTTCCTGTGGACAGCAAATTTTCACAATATCATTTATTAAAGAGGCTATCTTTCCTCCAGCGTATGTTTTGGGCTACTTTGTCAAAGCTCCAAAAGTTGAATAATAGGAATTATCTCTGCCTCGTCACTGATCCTCTTGTTTGTCTTTGTGCCAGTATCATGCCATTTTTATTGTAGTAGTTTTGTAATATAACTTTACATCCAGGTTTATTATACCTCCTGCTTTGCTCTTGTTTACCCAGGATTGCTTTTGCTATTCGTGGATTCTTCTGGTTCCATATGAATTTTAGGATCATTTTCTCTGGTTTGTGAAATATTTGACTGGTGTTTTGGTTGGGATTGTGTTAAACCTGTGAATCAGTTTTGGAAGTATGGCTATTTTGACTTTATGTGTTCTGTCTATTCAAGAACATAGAATAACACTATTCCTTTTCAATCTTTTTTTTATAGTTTTCATAATAGAAAGTTTGGGTTTTTTGTTTTTACTTCTTTGTTCAGCTTAATTCCCAACTATATAATTTTTCTTGAAGCTATTGTGAATGATACCTTTAATTTCTTTGTCCATGAATTCATTATTGGTGTACAAAAACATTCTAGAGTTTTATGTGTTGATATTGTATCCTGCTACATTAATGAATTGGGTTGTCAATTCTAGGGGTCTTGTGGATTTTGGGGGATTCTATATAGATGTATATGCAAATAATGACAATTTGACTTCCTTTCCTCTACATATTCTTTTTATTTCTTTTTCTTGCCTAATTGCTCTTGTTAATGTTTTGAGTTCTCTGTTGAACAGCGCTGATGATATCGGATATCTTTAACTCTGTCCTGATTTTACAGAGAAAGCTTTCAGTTTTTCCCCACTTTATATGATGTTGGAAGTAGGTTTGACATAAAAAGCTTTTCTTAGATTAAGATAAAGTCCTTTTATACCTATTGTACTGATAAAAAAAAAATAAAAAATAGGGCTGGGAGATAGCTCAGCAGTGTAAATGCCTGCCTGGCAAGCACAAGGTCCCGAGTTCAATCTCTGACACCAAAATAAATGAGTAAATAAATAAATCCAATTATTTTAATTGTGATAAATTACACATAACAAAATTTACCATCTTAGCTGTTTTTAAGGTCAATGGCATTAAGTGCATTCTCCTCTTTGCACAGCCATCACCACCTTCGTCTCCAGAACAGTGAAACACGCATCTCCACCAAGCACTGATTCCTCACCCCTGGCCCCTGGCAATTGCCATCCTTCTCTCTATCCCTAGGAATTCACTGGCTCTAGATACCTCAAGGAGATAGGATCCTGTTCTGTTTGCCCTTTGGCGACTGCCCTATTTCACTTTGAATTATGGCTTCAAGGCTCATCCACATTGTGGTGTTGTCAGCCTTTTTAAGGCTGGATATGATTCCGTGTGTCTTCCACATTTTGTTCCTCTATTCATCCATCAAGTGGGCATTGGGGTTAGCTCTACCTTTTATCTGCTGTGAACAATGCTGCAATGATTGTACAACAATGGATGTACAACTAGTTCTTCAATTCAGGGATTTCAGTTCTTTTGAATATAAAAAGTGGAATTGCTGCATCTAGTTTTATTTTTTTAAGGACAGCAGCTGTACTGTCTTACATTCCCACCAGTGACGCACAAGAGCTCCAGTTTTCCCATATCCTAACCAACACGTCTTTAATAACAGCTGTCCTAACGGGTATGAGGGCTTTTTTTTTCATTGTGGTTTTAAGTGGCATTTCCTTATGATGAGTGATGTTTGGCATCTTTTCATGTGCTTATTTGCCATTCATTTATCTTTGTTGTAGAAATATGTATTAAAGTTCTTTGCCCATATTTAAATCTGATTCAGCTTTTCATTGTTGAATGACAGGAATCTTTGTATTTCTGTCTGGATTTTTTTTTTCTTTTTCTTTCATGGTACTGGGGATTGATCCCAGGGCCTTATACTGAGCTACATCAGTGGCTTCATTTTGTTTTTGTTTTTTGTTGTTGCTATTGTTTTTCTTTAATGTATTTGGTTGTTACAGGGTCTCACTACACAGCTCTGACTCATAGTGATTCTCCTGTTTTCAGCCTCCCCAGTGCTGGATTAGAGGCCTGTGCTACCATGCCCTGACTCTGGCAGGCTCAGCCCACCCTAAGGATGAACCTCAGTCCTTTGCCTAAGTCTGCCTGAGCTATCTCACCAGCACTGTTTTGTTTTATTTTGTGATAGAGTCTTGGCAAGTTGCCCAGGCTAACCCCAAACTTGCAGTTCTCCTGCCTCAGCCTCTAGCATAGATGGGTTTTTGGGGTATGTACCACCATGCCTGGTCTATTTTTGGGTACTAATCTTTTATCAGATATATGATAGAAACATTTCCCCATTCTGTGGCTAGCCTTCTCCTTCTGTTTATTGTGACCTTTGATTGCAGAATTCTAAAATTTTGATATAGTCCAATTTTTCTTTGTGTTGCCTATATTTTTGCTGTCATATGCTCTAAAGATTTTTATGAGCTCATAACACAATAAATGTAGTGTGTCATAATTAATATTTGTCTGTACCGCTTATGTCTTCCCTAGAATTAATAATTGATATTTTGCCTTATTATTTTATTTCTTGGTGAGTTTCTACATTTTCATCCTTTTCTCTTCCCCCAAACTCCCTTAGTAAGTATACTATCAAGTTACTTTTCTTGAAGATGTCCCTGCAGATTTCCAACTACTCCATCCCTCTTTCTAGTTTCTATTTCTTCTTCTTTTTTCTTTTTTTTCATTTTTATGCATTTGGTACAGGGCCTCACTGTGCCACTTGGACTCCTAGTGCTCCTCCTATTTTCAGCCTCCCCAGTGCTGGGATTACAGGTGAGTGCCACCGTGCCCAGACTTGGATTCCAGGCTCAGCATGCCCCGGGGGTGAGGTTGGTGCCACATGCAAGACTGGGGATCGAATGCTGGTCCCTGTCTAGTTTCTATGTCTACCTTATTTGAGGAAGCCCTACAGTTTTCTAAACAGAGATGCTCTGTTTTGTCCCTTCCCCAACTCTCATCCCCATAGTGAGCACATAAGACAGTAGAAAAATCTGCCTGATAAATAAATAAATAAATAAATAAATAAATAAATAGAAAAATTTGCCTGTGGTGTTCAGCAGGGAGGGAGGCCTTTGAGAGATGATGAGGGTTAAACAGAGTCATCAGGTGGGCCTCCATGCTTGAATCCTCGTGGCTTTATAGGAGAAGGGAAGCCAGAGATGCACACATATATACACAGGGTCCTCATCTCTTAGAGGGGATGCCCTGGCTGCCTTGGAAATGGGTCAGCGAGGTCATTGCCTGTGTGGTACCTCCACTTTGGACCAAACTGTGACCCAAAATAAAGCTCTCATTAAAACTTCCCCACATTATTGTGTTACGTGAAACAGAAAATGAACTAACATACGAGGTATTTGAGGTAAAAGTGTTAAGTCTTATATTTCTAAAACTGCTTCACAGTTTATTGACTGGGGGTAGAATTCTAAACTGAAACACAGTTTTTGTTTCTGAATTTAGAAAGCTAACTCTGTTGTCTTTTAGTTTCTGTTGAGAAAGTCCAGTGTGATGTTGTTTCCTAACCACCTAGGAGGAATGCTGTTCAACCCCTCTGGATGCTTTCAAGTGTCCCAGAGGGCATCTGCTTCTGTGCACACAGAGGTCCTCTCACTCTGGAAGATAGTCATCCACTCTCAGTTTGGAGAGAACATTCTAGAACTACCTCTACAATCATTTTCTTCATTTTTTTCTCTGTTGCTTTTAAATTATTCAAATATAATCCTTGCTGGGTTTATTTTTCCATCTATTTTTCATGTTTTTTTGGCTCTCCATTCTGAAAAATTTCCTAAACTCTCCACAGACTCAAAATTTTGCTCTTGCTATTTCCCATAGCTCTTGGGTGTCTTAACTGTTCCTGTTTAATATTATCTTGTTCTTCTTTCATGGATGAAATATTTTCTACATCTTTGAGTGAGTTAGTAATGTTTCCTTTTTTTTGAAAAGTTATGTCAATTATTTATTCAAGAGTGTGCTAATTGATCCAATAAGGATAACATTATAAATTTATACATTTGTGAGTCAAATATTATAAATAAAATTAGACTGTAGATATGCAGGTTTAAATTAATCTTTTTTATTTTCCATGATTTTATTGAAGAACAAATAGCAATGAGACAGTTTCAAATCAAATTAGTAGAACAGATTCAATAATTAATACATTGCATGTTGTTTTCGTAGTGTTCTTTTGTTGTACAAGGTGCACACATGATATTCTTTTTACAAACACTATTAGAGCAGATGCCTTTATTCAATGAATTAAGAGAATGTAACTGTATACCTATCTTTTTTCTTAAAGCTGAATTATAGTACAGTTTCAATAATTAATACTTTTTATATTGTTATCTTCCTAGTGGTTTTCCATAGTACAAGAAACAGACAGTATATCCTGTCCAAACACTATTAGTACAAATCTTTCTTCTCATAGGATTATGTGAAAGTACTGCATATTTATCCTAACTGTACTGTTAATACAAACACAGAATGGTCCTTCCGTTGTGTTCCCTTTTTTTGTTTAGTCCTGTCAGAGATGGGTATTCTGTTGTCATTGAAGTATAATAGATGCTTCAATTCAACAAAACAATCCAACATAGTCCAGCAGTCCACAACAGTAGTGGGTTACCCGAAGAAGTTGTTGACTAGAGCCATTTACAGCTCAGCATATTATTATGGCTTTATTTTATATAGCTCGTTTTTATGCTTTTCTGCTGTATAGATAAGACTGAAATAAAGCAAGGCCTATATAACAAAAAATGTAATTTTTGTATCTGATGAGGTCAGTCAAGTTCCCTCAGGGTTTATCCTATAACCCTGTACCTCACTTTGTAGATCCTTTGTCAGTGTCAGCCATGTGGATGAGTCACGGCCATTGCTTGACCAATTTGCTCTCTGTGGAAGCCTGAGAGAAAGTTTTCTCTCCATGTGACTCTCTTAGGCACACTATACATCATCAATCACATTCCTCTGTGGTTCATCTCCTTGATCAGATAATTTGGGGCACAACTGAGTTCCATGATGTTACAGTACAGGTTCTCCTATGTCCTGAGTCTTCACTGACCTTGAAAGGCTAGGGCCAAGATGTTGGCTGTACTTGCAGCCCTTCCATTCCTCCAATTTTTGATCTGCCAACTTAGGTTGTTAACTATCCAGAAGAGAAGCTGATTATTACCCTGCAACATATGCAGTTCAGTTTACCCTAACTATCTGTCTAAATTCTTTTTAGTTGTTATACCTTTCCATTTGTATTTCTTCTTTTGATTTCTTGTACTAGGGAGACTATACGATATTTGCACATGTGTGTCTGGGTTTTTTCACTTTATATATGTTTGAGTGGCATCCACTTAAATATAAATACTTCAAGTTTATTATTCTTTATAACTGAGTAATACTCCATTATATATAAATACCACATCTTTTTCAACCATTCCTCATGTGATGGGCATCTTGGTTGTTTCCAAGATTTGCCTATCACAAATTGTGCTGCTATAAACATAGGTACACATATATCACTATGATATGATGTTTTCAGTTCCTCCGGGAAAATTCCCAGTAGGGGGACAATTGGCTTGAATGGGATTACCAATCATAGTTTTGTGAGGAGTCTCCACACTGATCTCCACAATGGTTGCACCAGTCTACATTCCCACCAGCAGTGGAGAAGGGTTCCCTTTTCCCCACATCCTCTCCAACATTTGTTGTTGGTTGATTTCTTTATGATAGCCATTCTTTCTGGAGTAAGATGGTATCTCAGTGTTGTTTTAACTTGCATTTCACAGATGACTAGCAATGTGGAGCATTTTTTCATATATTTATTCGCTTCTTTAATTTCGTCCTCTGAGAAGTGTGTATTCACCTCAGATGCCCATTTCTGTATTGGGTCTTCAAATTTGAGGGCCCTAATGTATCTTAGTTCTTTATAAGTTCTAAAGAGCAGACCCTGTAGACCCTGTACTGAAATACATTTTTAAAAAATTCAAAGCAATCAATAGCATGGATGCAAAAAAATGTTACATTAAAACCCTTTGTTGGAATGCTTTACACCTTCCACAGAACAGAAACTAAAATAACCTCTTATACAATTAGTCACAGATACAGTCCTCTAGTTTTTTGCCCATATGCATGAGTATTGTCTAAAACATGTCTTCTTTGTAGCAGCTAGGCCCTGCTACCACTGTGCTTGGCTGAGTTCACAAATCTGTTGTAACCTGCAGCTTTCCTGTAACTTCCCTGGCTCTCCTCTCCTGCTAAGCTTTGTTTCCTGGAAGTGTTTAAACCCTTCTGCCACTGCCATAGCTACTGCTGCTGCTGGAGCCACCATAGCCACCTTGATTTCATAGTTTGGTAAAATATTGGCCTCCACCACCATAGGGCCCAGAGCTTCTGCCTCCAAGCTCCCTTCATGGGTCCAAAATTTGAAGACTGACTGTTGTAATTGCCAAATTCACTATAGCTTCCACACCTCCATAATTGCTTCCATCATTACCAAATCCATTGTAGCCATCTCCACTGCCACCATATCCACTCTCACCATGGCTGCCACTGAAGTTTCCTCCATGATGGAAACTGTCATTGCCACCTAAACCACCTCCATGACCACCAAAATTTCTGGAACCACTTCCACCTCTTTGGCTAGATGAAGCACGAGCCATCTCCTGCTTTGACAGGGCTTTCCTCACTTCACAGTTGTGGCCATTCACAGTGTAGTATTTTTTGTTTTGTTTTTGGTGAAACCAGGGATTAAACTCAGGCCCTTGTGCTTGCCAGGGAAATGCTTATTCCACTGAGCCATCTTCCTGCCCCCCGTTTTTTCGATAGTGTGGTATTTTTGAATGACAATCTTATCCACAGAACCATGGTCATCAAATTTACTAAAGCAAAGCCCCTCTTTTTTCCACTTCCTTGGTCAGCCATAATTTCAATCACTTCAGTTTTTCCATATTGCTCAAAATAATCTCGTAGGTGATGTTCTTGATTATCTTCTTTAATGCCACCAAGAAAGATCTTCACCATTAAGTGGGCACTTGGTCTTTGAGAATCTTCTTTTGAGACAGCTCTCTTTGGCTCTACAACTCTTCTATCTACTTTGTGTGGCCTTGCATTCATGGCTGCATCCACCTCTTCCATAGTGGCATAAGTGACAAACCCATAGCCCCTGGAATGCTTGGTGTTTGGGCCTCTCATTACCACGCAGTCTATGAGCGCTTCCCATTGCTCAGAATAGCTCCTCAGACTCTCATCAGTGTTTCAAAGCTCGGCCCTCCAATGAAGAGCTTCTGTAGCTGTTTGGGCTCCTTGGGAGATTCTGACTTAGACATGATGGCAGCCAGAAGAGAGACTGACGATGCTTCCTCCACGGTGTCCACCAGCGGAAAGGAATAAGCTACTAAGCACACTCATCTTTTTTCTTTTTCTGATGAAAAATGTATTACTGTGCCTCATCTCTGCTTCCTCCAAGTTAATCTTTTTTTCTGTGATTATTGAAAAGATTAGCCACAAATTGGGAGGACATATTGCAGCATACTAAACAAACCATGGTTCTCCGTAATATATCCAGAACTCTTACGTGTTTAAAAAAAATTTTTTTTCAGTACCAGGGGTACTCAAGACCTTTCACTTGCCAGGCAAGCACTTTTTCCACTGAGCTATCTCTTGATCCATATATATATATATATATATATATATATATATATATATATATATATATATATATATGGTCTTGCTACACAGCTCAGACTTGTAATCCTCTTGTCTCATCCTCCCTAGTGCTGGGGTTACAGGCATGTGCCACCACACCCAGTTCCAAAGCCTAAGGCTGGCATGGTATGCGGTACCAGGGATCAAACTCTAGGACCTTGCACCTGCCAGGCAAGTGCTTAGACCACCAATCCATCTCCCCAGCCCCCTTCCCTATTATTAAGAGAACAAACAACTCCATATGTGAACAAGCATTTCTCTGCAGAAAAAATATGATTTGAAAATAAACCTGAAGAAAAGAGACTCAACCTTTCAAAAGTCAGGAAAATTCAAGGTAACACCACATGGAGATCATCCACAGAAGAGGAGTCAGATAATAACAGGCGTTGTGGGCTCTCGTTCAGCCCACATTCTTACCCATTCCTCTTGCAGTGTGAATTGTTGACACTGCAACAGATATTGTGATTTCATTACCAAGTGTGTGTCCTGGAACACTCCCCAAAGTACCTGGGGACAGACAGGGACCAGAGCACTCATGGAAATGCTGTTTGTGACAGCAAAACCCTTAGAGCCACTGTAATGCCCTTACCAGAAGATGAGCGAAGCCTCACAGCTCCATACTATGAAGTCCTAGACAGCAGTGGAGATCGTTCCAACATAGCCACAGCAAACTCTGTGAAGGAACCCTAGAAACATAATGCAGAGTGGGGAAAGCCTGTTGCGAAAGACAGCACAGTCCAACATTTATTTCCAAGCCCCCAAACAAGCAAACAGAAACCCTGTTCTCTAGATTTTTTTTTCCTACGAGTGTTATAGAAGTTTAACTGAGAAAATGAGTGGCTCTAAATTTAAGATATTGTATACTTCTGTGGGGAAGGTGGGCATGGGGGAGATTCATGGCATGAGGCTGGCTCTCAGGGTTAAGCTGGCTTCAGTGGTGTTTGTCATTCTCATGCTTTGTACCCAGGATGGCTATATGTCCTCTGTTCACAGGACAAGCTTGGTTTCCATGGCGTTGTCTCAACATAATCAGTCATTGAAATCTTTTTTCTTTCTCAGAAAGGTCCTGATTTAGATAACAAATTATGCAACTAACCTGTTCATTTCTTATAAAATGCAACATACATTTCTTTTGTAAGTGTCCTATAAATACATTTTTAATCCTGGGGCTACAGTCAGGCCATGGTCTTATGGGATGCTTGTGATCCACCCTGGCACCCTTCTCAAGCAATCTGAGCAACTGGCCATGGGGCCTCAGACAACTAGGACCTCTCCGTGTTCCCTGGTCCTCACAACACATCCTGCCCTGGATCTCCCCATCTCTCATTCCATGGCCCATCAGGAGCCTATGAAACCTTGCCTGCAATCCAAGTCCAGCCAGGGTTAGTGATGGCACGTCTGTACCAGGCCCGGAACTGGGCAGTTTTGGGACTGAAAGCACCCAGCTTGTGGAGACTTTGCTGAGCCATAGAGTAATGGGCAGAGAGTAAGCGCTCAATGCTTGGGAGTTTCTATTGTCTCTGGGTGGACACCACCCTCTCTCTTTCAAAACAGAGCCCACCATGCCTGAGAGAGTAGGACCTGGAGAGAAGACAGGAAGATTCCAAGTCAGAGCCTGGCCTGGGGGCACCCACTCCACTGAGACAGAGACTGAAATAACTCCTGCCTAAAGAATGAATAAGATTTGTGAGTTCTGGCATCCCACTCTGCAATAAAGCCTGCAGTCTCTTGCCCTGCACTTGCTCTGCTGGGATGGAGGGGGAGAGCATGCACACTGACCAGGCACATTCCCCGCAGCCCTGTCCCCACCTTTGCATGCCCTGGGTCCTCACTGGTCCACCCACCACCTCCAATCCTGCTGTACAGATGTGGCACTGGGGCTCAGCCCGAGGTAGGCCGATGTGACCAAGCTCAAGGCTTTTGTATTCCACAGCCCCACAGCTTCCTGAAGACAGAATCCCAAGGGCATCAGAGCTATGATCTTGAGAGAAGACATGTCAGATACGTCATTTCAGTCATGGACATCTCTATCTTCAAATAAAAAGTATGGGAAATCTCCAGATTTAAAAATCCTTTGAGGAGGAGCTTATCAGTCAGGAGAGTGTTCACTGTGCTAAGACAACACACCTTAAAACCTCAGTGGAGGAGTAATAGTGCGTATTCCTTGCTCACGCCAGTGTAATGAGGGTGAGAGGACCCTGATCCTCCCTCTTCCTGTCCACTCAAGGGTGCACATTCCTTCTGTCTTGTCTTCAATATATTGTCCTTGTGACAGGCAAGGAAAAGAGCAAAAGGTGTCACTCCAGGGTTCTGAGGCTGGGTCTGGGAGGAATAAGCACGACTTCTGCCCATGCATCTTCCATAAAAGCCCGGCTACATGGTATGTCTGGCCATTTGCTGCTGCTACAGCAGAATGCCTGAGAGTAGGATATTTTTAAAGAAAAGAAGTTTATTGGCTCACACAGTTCTGGAGCTCAAGAAGCCAAAGATGTACTGGCCAAATCTGACAAGGGCTTATGGTGTGTCCTAACATTAGATGGCATCCGTGGCTAGAGCACAAGCAAGAGTGACAGTCAGGAGGGAAGGGGACCAAAGGACTGACCCCTTTTTTTTTTTTTTTTTTTTTGTCTTTTTGAGACAGGGTCTCACTATGCAGTTCAGGCTGGCCTTAAGCTCACTTTGTAGCTCAGGCTGGTCTCGAACTCACAACAATCCTCCTGCCTCTGCCTCCCGAGTGCTGGGATTACAGGCATGCGCCACCATGCCCGGCTCCTGACCCCATTTATAACAAACAGCTCTTATAAGAACTCATCCATCCATGCAAACTCTAAACCGGTCTTACATCAAAGCATTAATCTCTTTCAAAGGACCCACCTCCTTGAACTTCAACCTTGGTGGCCAAATGTTCAAGTGATTTTTAATGGGAACAAACCCCACCCAAATACAAGCCCACAGCCTTTGTCACGTTGGCCACGTAGGCTGGCAAATTTAGTCTTCTCCTGGGCCCAGTAACAAGAAATGAGTCTGCTGAGCAGAAGTCACGTGGAGCGCTCTTTTTGCAGGAGAGGGGGAAGCCTCGAGCTCCCCAATTGGCAGCAGCCCAACAAGTCCCTCTCAAATGGGAACCCTGGTTTGAGACTAAGTCCAGCAGTGTGGAGGCTGAGGCCCAAGTGGGCAGGGTCTGTCCAACAGCATACTAATCCCCAAGAGAAGAGTTCCTTGGGGTCCTGGGGCCCTTTGGAAGTGAGCCCGCACTTCCAAAAATCAGCGTTTCCTCTATTTGGGGCAGTCTTACCTCATTTTTAGAGGCAATCAGCCTGGCGTGGAGATTTCTTAGTTTTAAGCTTTTGCCTTAATCTCTTAAGCCCTTGATGCCAGCTCCACTGTGTTCTGCCAGGCCTGGAACAGTTTGAGACTCTCAACTCCGGGTCAGACAGAGTTCCAGAGCTGGGGCCGCACAGCAATCAATGCTGCCTCTGTCTGCTACCTGGGCCTGTGGGCACCTAGTGGAGCTGGGGTCCAAGGAAGAGCGGCCACTGTGTTCCAGGTGTCTAAGGCTTTCAGTGCTGTGTGTAAAGGCCATGGCTTCCCAGGGCCAGGACTACTAGCTGTTCCCAGCAACAGCTCTCCTGCTGCCTCTCTGCCTCCTCAAGAAAAACCCACCCTTCTGGGTGGGGTCTGTCTGCTCCTGCTGCTGCCCCCAGCGGTGGATGAGGGCTTAGGGGGAACCTCATATCAGCCCAGGTGCCCAGGGACCAGCAGACACCTTGGGAAGCCTGGCTCACTTCTGGAAATTTCGCTTACCCCTCAAGCCTCCATTTTCACACATCTGACATGGACAGAAGGATTCCTGCCACCACAGGTGCCAAGAGGACCCCAGAGACAATGTGCCTGAAGTGAACAGATTTCAGATACGGTTTGGTTCTGTGAGAACCAGGCTGGCACAGCGAGCTTGCAGGGCACCTGGGGGCCAAGTGCTGTGCTGGCAAATGCTGGGTAAAGCATGGCCTGGGGGAGGGACTTTGGGTTGGAGGGGTTTGAAAGCACAAGTGACAAGAAGGAAGGGGAGTGAGGAATCAGGCCAGGGTCCCTTGTCCCCACTGAGGACCACCCTCACGTTCTCTCTTCCCCTCCAGGTATGAGCCCTGGCTTTGTTCCCTGAGCCCCCAGTGTGTCTTCTGGAGACACATTGCCCATCCTCTGGCCATACCTGCCCAGACTCCAGCACTCCAGGCAGGGATGGTGCCTGTGTGTGACCCGATGTTGGGTGGTACGACACGTCCCTGTAGGACTGTTCACTTGTGCATATATTTGGCTGAGTAAAGGGCTGATAAGTGCTGCATGCGATTTTGTGTTAGTAACTATGTTTCAGAAGAGAGTAGATAAACTCCAATGACAGGGAACTGGAGATCTGTCTGGGAGGAAGGGAGAGCCTTCAGGAAGAGGGGCAGCTGGAGAAAGGACCTCAGGTGGAAACACCTCAGTGAGGCGGAGCTGTAGACTGTGGGCTTAGGTCTCAGCACCTCTGGGTGCTCGGTGTTCCAGAGGTGATGGGAAAAGTAAGGACTGGGGAGCTGAAAGGCTTGGGATTTAAGTCCTGACTACCACACACAAATCACCAACCCTCTCTGATCTCTGTCAGGAGCGAAGGAATGGTAGCTCCAAGGCCTGTTGATTGTGTTGATATATGGATTAAATAAACTAATGTTTATAATGCTGAAAACAGTACCTGCATGGTAGGAGAGAGTACCCTAGCATTTGCTACTATTTGTCACTTATTGTTTCATCACAGTCTCACAAGTACTGAGGCCCACATTATTGTATTCCTGCGGAGCACGTAAGCTTTGGACTCGCCCTGACCTGGGACTGCAGGCAGACTCTGAATCTACACCCAGCTGTATGGCCCAGTGAGTGCTTCATCCCTAGCCCAAGCTTCTGTCTCCCAGTTAGGAAATGAGACCATTATGGGGTTTTGTTTGTCTCCTTTTGGGGGGAGGACCAGAAATTGAACTCAGGACCTCATGCTTGCTAGGCAGATGCTGCACTACTGAGCTAAATCTCCAGCTCATATGAGGTTGTTATGGAATGACGCAGGCAGATCTCTCGCTCTGTGCCTGGTGACTACTGATGAACTCTGATGAGTTCTGAAAGGCGAGGAAATGGAACACCGGTGGCCAAGAGGCACGCCTGGGATTTCAGGTAGTGCGGGAGAGCACTGAGGCAGAGCCAGGTAGATCAGACTCAAAGCCCTGCAGGCTGCGTTTCCTGGACCCTGGCCATTGGTAAGGGATGCACTGGATGACGAGGGCCACTGGATGGGCAGCAGTGTGGGACGCAGAAGTGAGCTGCAGAGCTGAAAGGAATAGGAGGAAGCACAAAGCTCCGGGGCTGAGGGGGTGCTCCTGCCCGCTGCACCCTGCTCCACCAGAGGTGCTCCCAGAGCCGGCCTTTCATAGGGACCTCCGAGGGGGCCCCAGCATGCATCTGCCTGTCCCCTGCCTGTGACCTCAAGTGAGGCTCCAGCTTCCCCAGCTTCCTGTACTTCATGAGAGCCCACAGCTGGTGAAAGTGTCTGATGTGCATATTATGGAGCACCAGCTGTGTGCCATCTCTTTTCTAGGTGCTTTAGCAGCATTAGCTGAGTTTACTGTTCCCCAGGGTGGAAAGATACCACCTCTAGGGCACATGAGATAACTGAAGAAAGTTGTTTTGAATAATGCTGGGTACCTGTAAGTGCTGCATAGTGCGTGTCTTTATTATTCCCAATGTTTCAGAATCTTCAAAACATTATGAGCCACTCAGGCTCCTCTAGGGAAGAAGAGGACAGGAAGAGGCATTGTTAGTATTTTCTGCATTAATTCATTCACCCATCCATCCATTCATTGATTCATTCAGCTACTCAGCACTATCCGATGACCAGGACTCTGAGACAAGATCTTGGGGCTCCCAGAGGCCAGAGCCCATCAGTAGGTATGAGTGGGCCTCCTGCCAGTGGTTGCTGCCTGCCAGGCCCAGGGATCTAGCAAGTATGGATCTTCTGATTTTTTTTTTTTTTTTTTCCAAGAAAAGCTAACCACCTAGGTCACTGTGTAAAATGTCTTTTATCTTTTATCTTTTAAGTGTTTGCAACTGACTTGGCTAAAACAAACAAAACTACTGTGCTGGCTACATCCTGCCATGGAATGGTTGAGCCCTGTGGGAAGTGAGGCCCACGGTCACGTAGCTGCAAGGGGCAGCACTGGCTTCAGAGCTGGGAGCCCGAGGCTGCAGCCTCACACAGGTTCGGAACGTGCAGAGTCGGTAGGAGAAGGTCGTGAACCATTGAGTAGGATCAGCCTCCTGAGACTGGAAGGAAAGGCTGCTCTACTGTCGGCAGCCAGGGCAGGGACAAGGAACCCAGGACAGGTGGCCCAGTCCTCAGCCCGCTCGTGCTGTGCCAGCGCCCCACCCACAGTGCTTACCTGCACACCTGCGCTGTGTTTGCGGAGTTGCTCAGGGTAGATGCCAGGGGAAACCAGCGCTAACCACCAGGTGTACATCAGGGGATCTTGGCAGCCAGGGCAGGGCTACACCCTGCTGGCTAGACGGTGATCAAGGTCCATGGATACTGCTGGGAAACCTATTCGGTTCAATCCTCCAGAATTCTAAAAGTCTTGCTTACTCTATGGGACTCTGGTTTCCCATCTGTGTTGTAAAGTTGATGGTCCCAGAGACAAAGAGAGAACAAAGACAGCCCTGTGGCCCTGCAGAGTGTCAGGCCCAGCCTAAAGAAGGAGACCAGGCTGAGGGTGTAGCTCAGTCGTAGAGCACTTGCCTGGCATGCATGAAGCCCTGAGTTCAATCCCCAGTACCTCCACAACAATAAAAGAGAGGGCTGGCCAAATAGTCTACCTAAGCAGACTGAAGCACCTGCTTAGGCAGACAGCAGCGGCTGGGGTTCGATCCCCAGTGTGCAGTGCCAGCCCCGCCCACAGGGAGCTCTGAGATGGGCAATTGAGACTGGGCATGGTGTCATGCACCTGTAATCTCAGCTCTTTGGAGGCTGAAAATAGGAGAATCACTATGAGTCTGATCTACATAGTGAGACCCTGTAAATACATTAAAAATAAATAAATAAAAATTAATCTTCTCATGAAAAAATAAATAAAAGAAAGAAGAAAGAAAGAAAGAAAGAGAAAGAAAGAAAGAAAGAAAGAAAGACTGTCCCTAGAAAAGGAAGCTCGGGACCTGGGGGAAAGGATCAGACTGAGCTCAGACCTTCCTACCCTGAGATGCTCAGAAGCAGCTGACCTTTGACTGGAAGAATCGCAGTTTCTTGCCCAACTGTCCCCCACAGGGATGCAGGCAAGCACTCGCCAGCCTGTACTTGAATGTCCCGGGACAGTGCACTCACCCCATGCTGGGCAGCCCCCTCTTTTGCTGAGCTCTTGCGATGAGCACAAGCATCTTAGCCAGGGGCAGAGACCTGACTCCCGAGGGCTCATTCTGTGTGGACTCACCCGGTGCCTTCTGCTTGGCCTCCCTTTGAAAGGCAGCGTGGGAGTGTGGCAAGCGCTCGCCCATTTTTGACTCCAACAATGCCTAAGCTTTGTGGGTCTCCCTTTTCCTGCTGTAACACGGGTGAAGGTGCCTGCCTTGCTGTTTGTGCAGACTGTTTATGAGCAGCCTCAGGAGGTCTGGAACACAGTGGGCATCCTTGGTGCTAGCTGCCTGCTCCTGTGGGGCTGCACATCTCACTCCCAGGAGGGCTCCAAGGAACTTCCCTGCTGGTAACCAACTCCTCTACGCAGGCAGGGAGAGGCCTGAAGGACCCCAGTGGAGGTAATGGCCTGGGGTCTAAACCAGAACCACAAGCCACTGGCCCATTTGTTCACTGGCTTTCTCTACAGTCGCGGACAGTATTGTACCCAGCTAGTGTCAGTGCTGCCAGGCACTGGCTTAGGGCCAAACAAAGGACATTGTCTGTGTTCCTGAGGAACTTACTGGCCATGCAGAAAGCAGAGTGGCAGATGGAAGTGCTTTGAAGACAAAAGAAACAGAGGTGGGGGCCCAGTAGTAGTAGTAGTGGGAGTCAGCAAAGACTCTCTGCGAGGGGGCAGCTGAGCCCGACCCGAGGGACAGAGGGAGCTCGTGAATATGCAAGAAGTACAGCCAGGAACAGGGCAAAGCCAGGGCCAGGCCGTGTTTGCACCCCTCTCTGCTCTGAGGCTTCCATCTCCACCAATACTTGGGACCCAGTCCCTCCCCAAGCCCTGTGGCCAGAGAGAACTGGAGGTTCGGGTATTGGCAGCCTTGTTGGAAGCAACCACAGCTCTCTGCCAAGATCTCACCTGTTCCAGAATCTCCATTTCCTGGGATGGGAGTCTAACCCTGGGGACATCTGGGGTGACCCCAGGAGCTTTGCAGACAGATCCCACTATTTTCATAGCTATGAATTCATTTCTAAATGGATTTATTAGACAAAACCGCAAGCACATCACACCTGGTAATATTGCCAAGGACACATGGGGCTTTATTTCAGTTCAAAATAGAATATCCACACTAGAAAGAGAGGGTTGGCAATGGTTGGATCTTAGAGACGGTTCTGGACCACGTGTTCAACTCCTGTGTGCTCAACTTTCTTATGTAATCGAGACATTTCAAAGAACGAAGTTGATGAAGGGCATAAAACCAAAGAGATTCCCCCCTTCCCTGGAATCTCTCTCACCCTTTCCTTTTCTCCCTCCCTTCTTTCCTCTATTCCCTCCCTCCCTCCCTCCCTCTGTCTTCTGCTGTGGCAAGAACAGAACCCAGACCTCACATAAGCTCAGACTGAGTCTCCTTTTTTAAAGACAATTCCTCTGTTTTGCTGTCTTGGCAGTGGTTAAAAGTGCAGGCTTTGGAGCCCCACTGCCAAGGCATGGCTTCTGGCTGCAGCCTTGAACAATTTCGGGGCTGGGAAGACAGCTCAGAGGAATAAGTGCTTGCCTGGCAAGCACAAGGTCCTGAGTGTGATCCCTGGTACCACCAAAAAAAAAAAAAAAAAAATCTAAAAATGCTTCAGTTTCTTCATCTGAAAAGCAGAGGTGATAATGGCACCCTCCGTCCCGTCAGGTTGTTGGGAGATGGTTCTGGGCTGCGAGGTGGCAGTCAGCAGGGCTGTGGCCCACGCCAGGCAGGTGCTCCATAAGCTGGGGCTGTGATGAGAGCGGCTCCTTTCCTGGAGAATTCCCAGCTGGGCCACTCTCGTGGACTGTGGCAGAAAAGAAAGCGGCACTTGTGGATGGCAGGGCTCACCGCCTGTCCCTTCTTTGTGCCAGCACGTGTGCATGCACACATACACACACACCATGACCCTGGCCAATGTTGCACAAACTGCATGTTGGCAAATCAATCAGATTTATTGCTACTTGCACTGAGTGGTTAATTTTTTATTTTAATTTTAAAAATTTAATAACATTGTTTTGTTTTTTTCTCTGTTCATTTTTAAGATTAAAGTCTTTTTGAGGCAAGTCATGCTGGTTTTCTATTTACAGAAATAATTAAATTCTTCTTTGCCAAATAAAGTTTAAGAAGTGAGTCAATTTCTGAGCTATCTTTGCCATATTTCTATAAATCTAGAACTATTCTGAAATAGGAAGTTTATTACCAAAAAACACTAGGGGTTGATTTAAAAAGAGCTTTTAGAGAAAAGCAGCAAGTTGGTTGAAACAAAATATTAAATAAATACTAGCTCTGAGATTAGCACACTTGGAGGGTGGAAACTCTTTTTTTATTTTTGTTTTATTGAAGGACAAATATCAATGAGACAGTTTTAAGATACCTTAACAAGATGGATTTGATAAATTAATACATTGTAAACTGTTTTCATAATGTTTTGGTATCATAGAAGGTGCATACATGATATTATACTTACAGACATTATTATAGTATATGACTCTTATCAGTAAAGAAAGTGTAGCTGTTTGTGTATCTTATTTTTTATAGCTGAATTACATCAAAGATTCAATAATTAATACTTTCTACCTTGTTATTTTCCTAGTGGTTGTCCATAGTCCTAGAAGCCGACATAATATCCTGTCCAACCACTATTAGTGCAAATCTTGCCTCTCATAGAATTATGTAGAAGCACAGGGTTATCTATGCCAACTGTACTGTCCATACACATACATTATTATTCTTCCTTTGTCTACACCTGTCAGAGATGGGCACTCCATTGTCATTCAACTAACTTAGGTGCTTGAACTCGACGAGACAATCCAACACAATCCAGCAGTCCACCACAATAGTGAGTTGTCGACCATAGCCATTTACAGCTCAATTTATTATTATGGCCCCGTGGTGTATACTTCATTTTTATACTTTTCTGCTGGATGATTAAGACCTAGATAGAGCAAGACTTATATACCAACAAATGTACTTTATGTTTCTTATGAGGTCAGTGAAGTGGAAACCCATTTTGCCAGGGCTGATGTCAGCTGCTTTGCCCTGACCCTGATCCAAGATCAAGGGTTTTAGTACACTCTGGGAGGGAAGAGGGGAGAGGAAGAAGGATTTGGGGTGGATGCAGCTTCATGGAGCTCAGTGACAGGTGCTGGGTTAGTGACACAAACTCGCAGCATGGCCCTCGGAAGCCTGGAAACTTGGCTGAGCAGGGAGGGAGCTGGGGATAAACCCTGCCATTCCCAGCCTCTGCCGCTGTTCCATGGCCACCCCTTGCAGAAGCCAGCGGCCAAGGGACTCGCAGGATTGATCCCTAGGGCAGAGAAAAGAACAGGCTGTCTGCAGTGGTCTTAGAGACGGGTCCAGTAGTCTCATAGGCTGCTCAAGAATCAGTGCAGGGTGTGTGAGCCCTGGCACACAATGGCTTCGTATCAAACGAGGCCCTCTACCTTCTCTGGGAGAGGGCAGAGCCCTTTCCATCCTCGCTATCACCTGCAGGAAGGCAGGGTGCCATGCGCTGCTGCCTTCCCGCTCAGCCTTTGAGGGCAGTAATGTCCCCAGCACAGGTCGGTGTTGGTCCTGCCCCACCGGCCTGCTTGCATCAGGCTTCCTGCCAAGGCCTATCATGCTGGTCTCTCCTCGCTGTCTCAACTCTGACCAAACTGTCTCTCACCTCAGCTGTCCTTTCAAGGTCCAGACAGGAGTCTGAGATCCAGGGAAGAGAGCCACCCGAGTTAGTGGCAGCCAGTGGGCTTGCCAGGGCTGCTTGGCCAGGACATCACCACAGAGGCCCATTCTTCATTATTGGCCTGATTTCCTTGTCCGAGGGGCTCCCAGGAGGTGAGAAAATGCTGGTCAAGGCTTCTGGTCTATAATTTTCAAACCTAATTAAACACCTGCAAATCCATTTGTTACCTAATGATACAGAGGGAGCCCTGGGGGAATTTTAGAAGGGAAAAATCCAATCTTTCAAAATTAAGAAATAAATAAACACAGGGCTGCAGGAGCCAAGGGGAGTTCCTGCAATTTCTACTCCCATCCACCTCTGTCTTTTCCTCTATCTCTGTCCCCTTTCTTTTACAGATGTCAAGTGTAGCGTGCTTTCTAGAACCCCTTGGTTCCCATCCTTGCCTGTGCTGACTGGCTATGTGGCCTTGGGCTCACGCCTGCTCTCTCTGGGCCTTTCTCCACTCAGTAAAGGAATAATGTTCCCTCTCTTGCTGCCCTCACTCTGCTATTCCAGGAGAAAACACCTGGCCTCAGCCATTCTTCCCCTCTCTGCCTTCTCCCAGCATCCCATGCTGCGACATGGAACTTCCTGTCCCTCCCTAATTACACCACACTAGATGGGGAAAGCACAGCAATTAGATTTTACAATGCAGTGAGCGCTTTCCCAAATCACTCACTGAGTTAAAACAATAAGCATTTACAGGCTGACAGGGCAGTTCTGTTCTCAGGGCTTTATTGCTGTGCCCCAGTCAGGACTTCCTTCCCCCAACAGGTCATTACAAAACTGGCCCCATTCTCTATCCTCCCCACCATTGTGTTCCTTGCAACATGGCTTCACAGCTCTCCTACCATGACGGGGAGGCTATTCTCTGATGGCATGTCCAGGCTGGCCTCACCACACAATTTTACCCATGGATCTTGGCAGCCAAGATGGTGGCTGTGCTGAGCCTTCCTCCTGGGGCCTTGGCCCCTGCTGCCTGCTGGCTCAAGTGCTTTCACTACTACAGTGAAACAACCTGGACTGTGCTGAAGGATTGGAAGACCCTTGGCAGAGGCCCAGCCACCCCAGACCTGAAAGCCCTTAGTCAGACAGTGACCCCCCCATCGCAGTGTGCCCACAGTGAAGTGTTTCCTAGGACACAGGTCTGTCAGTGTGCAACCGGGGCAGTCCAGGGAAAACCAGAGAGCTGATAATCCTACCTGCTCATTCGCTAGTTGACACAGGGGCAGAAGCAAGCCCAGTGTAATCAGAACTGTCCCCCTCTCTGTAAATGTTTATTCTTTGAAGCCAACTACTGTGTTTGGGAGGTATGTTGTTACACAGCAGAATGTCCATGATACACTTTCCCTGTCTCTCCCTGACTTTGCTGGTTCCATTCTGTGTAACTGCAGAGAGAACCAACCAGCTAGAGACTGTGCTGTGAACTGTGAGGACAGATGTCCGGATAAACTCATTAAGGTCCCAGTCCAAATGGCACCTCTTCTCGGCAGCCCTTCTTGACTCCACCAGACTTAATTAGGAGGAAAGGAAGATTCTATGCTTAAGAGAGCACAAGATGTAGAGTCAGATGGGCCTGGTCTGAAGACCAGGCCACTTGGAATTTAGACCTGTGAGTCTAATTTCACCTGGGTTTGAGGTGACGGTAATGGCCGCCCTCTGGGACCGCAGTGAGGAGAGAGTATGTGCACAGGGCCTGAGCCCTACTGGGCTCTCTCCTCTCCTCCTCCTTGCTGTGTCCCTTCCCCAGCTCTAAGGCTTTCTTTCCCTTTAAAATGCAGTCCCTCAGCCGGGCGTGGTGGCGCATGCCTGTAATCCCAGCACTCGGGAGGCTGAGGCAGGAGGATTGTTGTGAGTTCGAGACCAGCCTTAGCTACAAAGAGAGCTCAAGGCCAGCCTGAACTGCATAGTGAGACCCTGTCTCAAAAAGACAAAAAAAAAAAAAAAAAAAAAAAAAATGCAGTCCCTCATTGGTCCTATTCTGTCCTACTCTGCTTTAAGCATTTTTTAAATTACAAATTTGTCATCTGGGCATGGTGGTGTGCGGGCCTGGTGTACAATCTGGGAGGCTGAGGTACGAGATCACAAACAAAGTCAATCCGGGCAGCCTTGCCACTTATCGAGACTGCGGAAAAAAAAGAGGGCTGGGGACTGAGCTCAGCGTGAAGACTCCAGCTTCAACCCCCAGTACGTGAAAAGAAAAGAATAATCATCCCATAACATTTACCTTTTCCTTTTTAGGCAGGTACAGTTCTTATGAATTCTAACACCTGTATAAGTTTGTGTAACCACCACCATAATGAGGGTACAGAGTGGCTCTGTTTCCCTGCAGGACTTCACAAAATTTGCATTTTTAAATTTTTTAAAATTTGAAGTAAATAATATATATTATTTGTAAAAATATTTTAAATATTAAGCTTACAAGGTATCATGAGAAGTGGGCTAGTGGGGGTTCGGGGAGCTCAGACTCCAGAGCCAGAAGCACTGAGTCCTAGCGCTGGCTCTGCTCTGCTCTTCATCTAACCTCTCACCAACCTCTTCAGCTAACCTCTCGAGGCCTCAGTTTTTTTTACATTTAAAATGGGAATGGTGGGCCAGCCAAATAGCTCAGAGGATTAAAGCTTCTGCAAGCAGGCGCAGGGGCCCAAGGTTCAATTTGTATTTTAGGGAAGGGTCTACGAGGTCTCACTACTAGATCAGGCTCCCGGTGCTCTGCCTGTTTACAGCCTCCCATGAGCTGGGATTACAGGCACGCGCCACCACGCCCAGTCTCAATTGCTGTCTCAGCAAGCTCCGGGGGTGGGGCCAGCACAGCAGGCCCCGGGATTGAACCCCAGGCCCCTGCTCCTGCTTGCAGAAGCTTTAATCCTCTGAGCTATTTGGCTGGCCCACCATTCCCATCTTAAATGTAAAAAAAAACTGAGGCCTCGAGAGGTTAGCTGAAGAGGCTGGTGAGAGGTTAGATGCAGAGCAGGGCAGAGCCAGCGCTAGGACTCAGTGCCTCTGGCTCTGGCGTCTGAGCTCCCCGAACCCCCACTAGCCCACTTCAAGCACCTGAGCAATCTCAAGGAATCCCATTACGTGACGACGTGGCCATTTATTGAGCCAGTCTCCTCTTGATGGCCGTTATCTGCCTGCGCGGATCGGCCTGCGCTGGCTCTGTCGTTTGTCTTTCTGGACGTGTGAAAGTGTATCTGTTGAATGCTGAAGACCTGGGTCACGGGGTGAGTGCAGTTTTATATTTGATAGATATCACCAGCTTGTCTTCCCAAGAGTTGATCAATTTATATTCCCATCAACAAGGTAGGAGAAAGCTGACTGCCCAGCCCTTGCCAGCACAGAATATTAGCAAAAATCGTGATCTATGCCATCTTACAGAGGAAATGGTAGCTTGATGTCGTTTTTATTGGCCTTTCTCTTACTGGGACAGAGCATAGACATCCTTTCATATGTTTAAAAGCCATTTGCATATATTTTCTGTGAGCCATCTGTCCATATCCTATGCCCATTTCTCTCTTGGGTTATTAATCTTTTTTTTTTTTGTTTTAAGTGATCTTTCTTTATATAATAGTTTTATTCATTTTCTTTAGGGTATTTTTCCCCAGTTAGATGTGCATAATTTTTGGTCTGCTCATATTCATCTTTTTTTTAATGGCTTTTGGGTCGGTGTCATGTTGAGTAAGGCCTTCCCTTTCCAAACTAAGAACAAAGGAATTACCCATGTTGGCTTCAGAATTTTCGGCTTCCTGTATTTACCTGTAAATCATTGCTCCATTGGAAGCTGAAGTATGTGTAGAGTGGTACATGCCTCCAACCTGCTTTCTGCAGGTTACCTCAATGTCATTATTAAATAATCCATTCCAATCTATTCATTTGAAATGAACCTAAATTTCCATCTCTGACTGCATCTAATTAGTATGTTTTGTGTTCATCCCAGCTGCTTACTCTTCCAGGTCTGTTTGGCTTTTTTGTTTGTTTGTTTTTGATTTTGGTATCTTTGAGACAGGGTCTCTCTGTGTAGTGCCTGCTGCTCTCAAACTCACTGTAGGTAACCCAGACCAGCCCTGAACTCTCTGCAATCCTTCTGCCTTAGTCTCTTGAGTGCTAGGATTACAGGGGTGCACCACCATGATATACTTTTAATTTGTATTGTGATATAACTCCTACATAGTGGGCTGGGGAGATGGCTTGGCAGTCTAAGTGCCTGCCTGGCAGGAGCAAGGACTCAGGTTCAATCCCTGGTACTCTCTGTGCAGGCCCCAGAACTCCAGGCAAGCCATGTGGGCCACCTACCAAGACTGGACGTGGTGGTGCATGCTTATAATCCCAGCCCTGGGAAGACTGAAACAGGAGGATTGCTGAGGGTCTGTAGGGAGACCCTGCACCAAATAAGCAAATAAATAATAGATTTCAAAAAATCTAAAAGAAAAAACCTCACATATAGTAAAATGCATGTATGTTTAAGTGCTTCATTCAATAAATTCTGGAGGATTGTTGTGAGTTCGAGACCAGCCTGAGCTACAAAGTGAGCTCGAGGCCAGCCTGAACTGCATAGTGAGACCCTGTCTCAAAAAAAGACAAAAAAAAATAATAATAATAAGTTCTGGCAATTATATTCACAGGTGGCTACTTAGAAGGACACATAAAACATCCCATCCTGCCGAGAGCTCGTGCCTTTTCTCAGCCAGGTTCCTCTCCCATCATCTCAAGCAAACACTGTGGGGTTTTTATATCACAGATTTGTTTTACCTATACTACAGTTTCATTCAGGTTATTATGTGTATTAACAGTCTGTTCCTTTTTATTGCTGCATAGTATTTCATTATATGCACATGTTCTTTTTTTATTTATATATTTGGTACAGGGTCTCACTAGCAGCTAGGACTCATAGTGATCTTCCTCCCTAGTGCTGGGATTATAGGTATGCACCACCGCACCCAGACTCAGTTGCTAGCTCAGTGCGCCCAGGGGCAGGGCCAGCTCGGCATGCAGTACAGGGATCAAACCCTGGTCCCTGCACTTGCCTAAGCAGGAGCTTAGTCCACTGAGTTTTCTCGCCGGCCCTTGCACGTGCTCTTACCCATAGACTTTTAGACTATTTCCAGTTTGAATAAGTGTGAATATGAATCTTCTTGTATTAATCTTTGTGTTTAATATATAATATGTATTTTTTCTTTTTTATATATAGGTGTAAAAGGTTAACGTAAAAGTAATATGATGAGTTAATGTAAAACTGAATGTAAAAAGTTACCCTGCTCAACTTTCTGTGCCCTGCTTCCTTGTAAGACTTCAGGGAGGCTTGGTGTACCATTGATAAATCATCGTAGACTGGGAATTCCCAGGAAACAATGCTCCCAGAAAAAATGCATGCTGAATAATGGTCATGCTGTCCCTAAAGATACTGTTCTATGTTAAATGACAAGATGCAGTTTCTACCTTTAAAACCTCTGTATTTCTAAGGCTCCTGGCCATTTTGTCTGCTCCTGTGTGAGTATGGTCAAGCCTTCCCAGGCCTGGTAATAAAAAGTTCATATTTTAATTTTAATTTGGACTCAAATTAAAATTGAGTCTGGTTTCTATGTTGAGAACCCATAACAATAGGGTCTCACTATGCAATTCATACTGGCCTTGAGCTAACTTTGTAGCCCAGGCTGATCAAACACATAATGACCCTCCTGCTTCAGCCTCCACAGTGCTGAGATTATAGGCGTGCGCTACCACTCAGCTGTTTTTAAATTCCTCCTGGAATTTTTAGGGAGAGCAGCAGCCAGAGTTCGACTCAGAGACTGTGCTGGTCCCGCCCGTGAGGCCCGGTGAGATGGTGATTGAGACTGGGCGTGGTGGCGCGCACCTGTAATCCCAGCATTGGGGAGGCTGGACACAGAAAGATCACTACAGTCCAATCTACGTGGTGAGACCCTGTAAACCCTGGAGACCTTGTCCTAATACAGAAAATAAATAATAAATAAAATTATGTATTAAGTTATGGGAGTTCTTTATATACCTTTAAACTAATTCATTGTATGCATACATATGTGTGTGTGTGTGTGTGTGTGTGTGTTTGCTACTAAATTTTAGTCCACATTCATTTTCCCAATGATATCTTTGAGAAGAACTATAACTTTTTTATTTGTATAATGTCAACAGAAGTAACAGCAGTACTAAGCACTTTGACTACTGACTGTATATGGGGAATTGTTGCTGAGTATTTTATGCTCATTTGCTCATTTAATTTTCCTTGGATGAATTGGGAATGAGAAAAAAGCTGAACATGAGAAATAGCATTTTTTTTTTTTTTTTTTTTTTTTTTTTTTTTTTTTTTTTTTTTTTTTTTTTTTTTTGTCTTTTTGAGACAGGGTCTCACTATGCAGTTCAGGCTGGCCTTAAGCTCACTTTGTAGCTCAGGCTGGTCTCAAAATCACAACAAACCTCCTGCCTCAGCCTCCCGAGTGCTGGGATTACAGGCGTGCGCCACCACGCCCGGCTTGAAATAGCATTTTTAACAGCACGTTACAATTTCCAGTCTATGGGCAAGGACTTGTAGGATATTGAAGAATTTTATTCAAAAAATAAAAGTTGGAAACAATATATTATGGTCTATTTTGCACAATGGATTTTGAAAATCATATTTCTGTTATTCATTATTTATTCAACATTTGTCACAATCCTATTGCACTTAATCATTCAAGTAAAACTTGGTTCTTCTGAAACTAGATTCTGTGTTTCATGGATAATTCAAACAAGTATTCATCCACGTCAAGCAAATGAAATAAGAAAAACAGCCCAACTTTTCTATCCAATCAGCAATCTAGGTTCCATCACAAGACTTTACATTTTCAGGGAACAGGAATTCACAAAATGCTAGAGAATTTAAGAGCTGAAGCTGAAGATAAAACAGATTGGAACAGTCAAATCTATTACACTGGTCATTTCTGCAGAGTGGGAGGTTGAACACAAAGTGTCCTCAATTTCCCAGGGCAAGTCTGCCAGAAGGTGGTAGGCTGTGTGAACGCTCCCATTCGCCTCTGGGCTGGAGCCACCTCGGCGATGCCTTTTGACTTTAGGAACTTTCAACTTCACAGTCTAACTTATCGAACATTTTATTTTATTGTGATTTTCTGTCCTATCCTCCAAGAAATTTTCCCTTTCCTCCAACTCTCCAAAATATCCTCTTATCTGTCTTCTTCTAAAAGCTTGGTTAATGTACCATTTTTTGTTTAGGTCTGTGACCCATATCACATTGATATGTGTGTTTTGAGTGAGATAAGGGATAAATTTAATATTTCCCTACAAACATATCAATTTGCTCCAATTCACTGTCATGCCTAAGGTCATAAATTCAATTCCTGGTACCAAAATAACAACAATAATAATAATAACAACAATAACAATTAATTAATTAATTAAATACAATTATGTGGGCCAGCCTGATAGCTCAGTGAACTAAAGCACCTGTTTAAGCAGAGTGCAGCGGCCAGGGTTCAATCCTGGCTGATAGCTTGTTTTAAAAGCTATTCCTGGGCCTGGAGATAGCTCAGTAGAATAAGTGCTTGCCTGGCAAGTGCAGGGTCATGAGTTCAATCCCCGGTACTGCAAAAACAAATAATAAATAATAAAAGCCATTCCTCTCCCCAGAGAATTGTTTGAATGTCTTGGTTGCAGCTCGGTTGCCCATGCCTGTGAGTTCTATGCGTGAATCCCCTATGGAGTCCTTGGTCCTGGTGCTACTGGCATTAATACCACTGTGTCTTAAGCAATGGAACTTCCTAAGGAGTCTAAAATTCAGGCAGCATCAATTCTTCAAACTTGCCTTTCATTTGCAACACTGATTCAGCTGTTCTAGATCATAAATTATTCTGTCATTCCAGAATATTTTTTCTACTTCAAAAAAACCTGCTCTGATTGTCAAAAGGCTTAGTTTGAAGTTCTAGGCCATTTTGGGGAGAATCAACATCTGAATCCAGAGTGTATTGTTCTATTTATTTAGACATTGAGTCTCTCTCTCTCTCTCTCTCTCTCTCATTGGAAAATAGTTCCAATTTTATTCATAAAATTATTAATCAACAATTGCACAGCTAGGGCCAAGGAGACAACTCTGTGGCACCTGCCTGGCATGCCCAAGGTCCTGATTTTGATCCACAGTTCCACAAAAGAAAAAACAAATTGTACAAATAGATTTACAGAGCCAGATATCAGGAACAAAACAGGGAGACAATGAAACATTCCACTGACATCTTTAAAAGTTCCAGAGAAGCGCAGCCCCGCTGGACATCTCCAGGTAAACCGCGGCGCACAGCTAGTTATAGTCACTCCCGCGTGTTCCCGCTGAGCTCTTCCTTGGATTTGCCTGTCTCTTTTCCAACTTGTCGAGATTCGGCTTTGTGCTCAAGATCTTTCTTCTGTCTCCGTCCAGCTTTAGCCCGGTGATAACCACCTCGCTGCGGCGAGTGTCCGCACGGACAGCCGTGCCCCGAGCTCCCCGCGCTGCGCTTCTTCCCGCGCGGCTGAGCTGCCGTGCAGGTGCGCTGGCCGCGTCGGGTCCTCATCGCCCTCACCTGAGGACGGGCGCAGGCGGCGCGGTACCCCTGCCGCAGCTCCTTGGAAAGAGGGGCCGCCGCGGGGGGCACTGAAGAGGCGCTGCGGCCAGAGATCACGAACGCGTTGAGCTTCGCGGTTACGATCTACTAGGTGCAGACTGATTTAGGCTCTGAACATTTCATTTCCCTTGGCTTTATTTTCTCGTTTTTAGTGTATACATTTGCATCTTATTAGATATATTTTAAATATTTGAATATTTTTAATTATTGGATGTTTTCTCATGATGATGTAAGTGGTATTTACTTTTTTCTTTTTAACTTTTTTAATATATAGAAATAAAATTGACTTTTATAAACTTACCTCATGTTCTACAACTGTGATAAATTCACTTCCTAGTTCAAGTAGTTTGTAGATTCTATAGCTTTCTACAATTTAAATCTTTTAACCTATCATTTCCTTTTACAGTCTTTTTTTTTTCTTTTTTTTTCTGGCTCAGCCGGCCCTCAGGGCAGGGCTGGCATCGAACCGTGGTCCCCTGCCCTGCACCTGCCTAAGTAGGTGCTTTAACCACTGGACTATCTTACTGCCCCCTTCCCCCAGTCTTTCTTTTTCTTGACTTATTGCACTAAACCTTCCAATGCAACATGAAACTGAAGTGAAAGTGGACATCCTTGCCCTACTGCTAAGTGTAGATAAAGAAGTTTCATGTCTCACCATTACATATGACGTGACCTCTATGTTATTTGTAGATAGCATTTATCAAATTGAAAAAATTGCCCTCTACTTTTAGTTGACTGAAAGTTTCTTAATCTTAAATAGATTTTTAACCTTCTCAAATGATTTTTCTCCATCTTAGAAAGTCATGTGATTTTGTTCCTCTACTTTCTAAAAGTAGTGAATCATATTGATTGATTTCTGAATGCTAAACTAAACTTACATTTTAAAAACAAATCTGACTTGATTATGATTGACTATATTATTCTTTTTTTTTTTTTTTTTTTTTTTTTTTTTTTTTTTTTTGTCTTTTTGAGACAGGGTCTCGCTATGCAGTTCAGGCTGGCCTTAAGCTCACTTTGTAGCTCAGGCTGGTCTTGAACTCGCAACAATCCTCCTGCCTCAGCCTCCCCAGTGCTGGGATTACAGGTGTGCACCACCACGCCCGGCTTGACTATATTATTCTACTTAACATATAGTCATATTCAGTTTGCTGATATTTTGTTAAAGGGCTTCAGATCTATTCTATTTTTCTTCATTTCCTTTTCTTATGTTTATTAGATTTTAGCATCATGATATGCTGGTCTTATGAAATAACTGAGTATGCAGTGCTCATATTACTATTTTTTAAAATGTATTTGGTACAGGGTCTCTCTACACAGATCAGACTCGCAGTGATCCTCCTGTCTCAGCCTCTCCAGCACTGGGATTACAGGCACGTGCCAGTTTCGGTGGCTGGCTCAACATGGGGCCTGCATGTTAAACCAAATATTAAAAAAATAGCAGAGACATGCAATTGAAAAATTTTGAATGGGGGAGAGTAGGGAGAGTGAAGGAGAAGATCTATCAATCAGAAATATCTCATAAGGGCCAGCGAAACAGCTCATAAGGGCCAGCCAAATAGCTCAGCAGATTAAAGCACCTGCAAGCAGGTGCAGGGGCTGGGGGTTCGATCACCAGGCCTGCCTTGCTGGTCCCACCCACAGGGCTTGCTGAGATCCCAGTTGAGACTGATCCTGATAGCAAGCACCTGTAATCCCAGCTCTTGGGAAGCTGCAAACAGGCAGATCACTACAAGTCCGATCTAGTAATGAAATCCTGAACACCTTCCCTAAAACACAAAAAGAAAAAAAAAATTCATTTATTAATTTGTGCATTCTAAAAATAAATGCTTTATCTGTTTTGTTCTAGTTATTATATGTGGGGGTCTCACTATGCAATTCAGGCTGGCCTTAAACTCATTTTGTAGCTCAGGCTGGTCTCAAACTTACAACAATCCTCCTGCCTCAGCCTCCTGACTGCTGGGATTACAGGCATGCGCCACCCATGCCCGGCAGAACTCTATTTTTTACTTGTATAGAAATCATTGTAAGTATATACATCAACCTGGGAGAATGGATTTCATTCAGTTATTGCCTCCTATCCAAGAATAAGATATATTTTTGTATTTATTCCTGTTTTATTGTGTTCAACATTATCTAAAGCTTTTTATATAGATTTTGTATGTTTCAACTGTCTGTTGCAATACATATATATATTTCCCCTCCCCATGGCATTAACCAGATATTTTGTCTTTTCTAACTCATGGTCATATACAGGAAAGCTATGAATTTTTCTATTTGGATAGTTACCATTTTTCTTACCAAATTACCTATTCGTTATAGTCTTTTTTATTTTTTCAAGTATGTAATACGTATCACATGCAAATAATACTTTAGTCTCTTTCCATTTTTTTGTGTAATTATAGCAGACAAGCACAGAGACCAGGGTTCAATCCCCAGTCCAGCATGCCACACCGCTCCACCCTAGGACACACTGAGCAGCAAAGGAGTCTGGGCAGATGGCACACACCTGTAATCCCAGCGCTGGGAAAGCTGTAAACAGAAGGATCACTACAGGTCCCAGGTGTGTAGTAAGACCCTGTACATTAAAAAAAAAAAAAAAAAATAGAGTAGCTTTGAAAAACAGCTCTTTGACTCTGCCCATTGTTTATTCTATGCTATTTGTTTTTGTTTTCTTATTTTTCCTTCAAAAAAAAAGGTAAATTTGATCTTGTCACATACCTGCTTCAACTGTAACACCTTGCAGGGACTAAACCTTAATATAAACTAATCGTTGGTGAAGGAACAGTTCCCTGTATAGAAATGGCCCATGTAACAAACATTAAAAGAATAAGAAGCAGAATGCCGTTTTCTAAGTCCAAATAAGGCAAGGAGACAATGCATCTGGGGAATGTTCTTCAGTGAGTGCTATTACCACAAAATGAGGACAGCCATGGAAATAACTGAAGCGTCCATCAACTGAAAAATGAATTTTCAAAATGAAGTGCCTACACAAAAGAATGGAAGTTTGTCATCTGCAGCAACATTGATGGAAGCAGAGGTTGCTATGCCACATGAAATAAGCGAGGCACAGAGTCATGCGCCACACGAGCTCGCTCACACGTGGAATCTAAGAGAGGCGGTCCTGGAGAAGCTGAGGGTACGATGCCGGCTTGCAGCGGCCCCAGAAGGTGAAGCTCAGAGAGGCCTTGTGGCACAACAGTAGCGCGTCTGACTCCAGAAGGTGAAGCTGGGGGCGGGGTAAGGTTGTACTAAGAGAGTACTAAATTAGGCAGGAGCAAGAAATTCCGGGATGAGCTGGAAAGATAGCTCAGCGGTCTAAAGTGCCTCTCAGGGACCGCGGTTCGATCCCCAGCACCACATGCCATGCCAGCCCCTCCTCCCAGGGCGGGCTGAGCTGACCCCCCCCCCGCCCTCCGCAAAAAAAGAATCTGTGATGTGTAGCGAGACACTGTAATAAATAAATGAATTAAAAAAAAAAAAAGAAAGAAATTCCAGGGTGACGGTAGATGACAATAATATACTGAACATTTCAGAAAACTACAAGAGGGCCAGTAGATAGTTCAGCAGACTAAGCACCTACTTAGGCAAGCACAGGACCAGGGTTCAATTCCTGACATATAGCTGGGAGTGGTGGCGCAGGCCTGTAATCCCAGCACTCCGGAGGCTGAGGCAGGAGGATTGTTGTGAGTTCGAGACCAGCCTGAGCTACAAAGTGAGCTTAAGGCCAGCCTGAACTGCATAGTGAGACCCTGTCTCAAAAAGACAAAAAAAAATTCCTGACACATGCCATGCCAGCCCTATCCCTGGATGTGCTGAGTCAGCCACCGAGACAGGGCATTAGGCCTGTAATCACAGCGCTGGGGAGGCTGAAACAGGAGGATCACTACAAATCTGAGCTGTGTAGTGAGGCCTTGAACCAAATACATAATTTAAAAAAAAAAAAAGCCTACAACATATTGAATGAATGTTTTACCATAAACATAATATTTGAAGAAATAGATACATATGTTTAACTGAATTTAGACATTGAACAAGGTATTTCAAAACAATATGGTACTCCACTAACATGTACAATTTTTACGTATCAATAAATGTTTCTTTAAAAAATACTTTAAAGGGCCAGGAAGAAGGCTCAGTAGAATAAGCGCTTCACCGGCAAGTGCAAGGATCTGAATTCAGTCCCCGGTTCCACACACACACACACACACACAAAACCTTTAAAATCCCAAAACAAAATAAAGACAATCAGACATCTTATTGCTTCTGATGAAAGTGAGTCCCTAATTTACAAATGAGTTATATTCTAGGAGATTTGTTCATAAATCAGATTCATTTGTAAGGCAGCAAGCTGGTCCGACGGTTGTGAGCTATTGTTGAACTGAACTCATCAAAATGAGTCTTATACAGTACACCTGTGAAAGTTCACAGCCTGAATGTTCATAAATTGGGGATTTGAGGCATCCCTTGTAAGTAATTTCTGCCAGAAAATCAGCAGGAATGTGATCAGGCGTCTACAGCTAGGCACTGAGCTGCAGGAAGCGCGGGAACAGAGGAACAGGCTTGCAAGCCAGGAAAATCAGACAAGGGACCAGCACCCAGTGGCGTAGTTTCTTCAGCAAAGAATTGGGGGTGGGGAAAGGCAGGAACCTTTAGATTAGGGGATTCTGGATCTTTATTGAAACAGACCATTAAAGTAAACAAAGATCCCAGACAATCAGGATTGGATGTTTGACAATATTATGAAACTCTGATTAATATTTTAGGAGTTAGAGAGATACTGTTACATTAGTATGCTAGGGGTGCTGCAGCAAAGTGCCAAGGATCAGGGGGCTTAAACACCAGAACTGCATTCTCTAACCGTTCTTGAAGGCAGGAGCAGTGCCGCTCCCTTCCGAGGCCTCCCCCTGGCTTGGGGACAGTGGGACACGCTCTGCACTCTGTGTGTAGGTGAGCCTTCATCTGTTCCCACAAGGAGCTCAGCCATATTTGATTCAGGCCTGCCCCGGTGACTTCATTTTTAATTGATTGCCTCTTTCTTTGTTTCTTTGCTCGACACCAGGTCTTGCTAGTCTGATATTCTTGGACTCAAGTGATCCTCGTGCCTCAGCCTCCAGAGTGCTAAGATTAGAAGCTTGGGCCACCACCCAGCTTAACTGTCATTTCGCAGAGCCTGCCTCCAACTCTAGGCACGCGCTGAGATCCCCGGGGACAGAACTTCAGCTGACGAACAGGGTGACAACTCAGCCTGTAACTATTGTGATTGTGTGTCCTAAAAAGACACTACTGTACTAGTAACGCTTTCTAAGGATGATTGATGATTTACGCATCAATGCATTAAATAGTATGTTAGGCTGGGGATGCAGCTCAGTGGCAGAGTGCTTAGCTTGTGTGGGAGAATGAAATTATTTCCAATCCTCAGCACTGCAAACAAAGAAATACAGTCTCCTCCTCCACCCCAGGAACTCCACGCGCTGGCTTGGCATCCCCAGGTTCTACCTACACTGCCCCTATGCCCCACCCCTCCTCAGCCCTGGCTTCCACCACATGCCCTGCAGGTCTCAGACTCTCTAGGCTGATCTGAACTATGTAGTGAGACCCTGTCTCAAAAAATTAAAAAACAAAAACAGATGTACCCCTACTCTACAGGTCTGGATGTGTTTGCTCAGCTATATGGTGCTCTCTAGAAAGGAATAAAAACCAGGCCCTATTCTCAGCCTATATATAGTCTCTCCATTACACTGGAGCCTGCAGTAAGTCCTTTCCCATGGGCTGCCTCAGTGTTCCCATCTGCCAAATGGGCACTGCCGGGGCCTGGTCATCTCTGTCTTCCTGTCTTGGAGCCATCCCTTTACTGGGGCGGGGCAGGCTCGACAGGCAATGACAGTCTTCAGGCTTCTGAGGCTGTTCTCATCAATGTGGCGGGGACTGCTTCCTAGAACAGGGATCCCTGTAGGCCTGAGGTCCAGAGGTACATCAGAAGGCCGAACTGCAGAACCACGGTCTTCGTTATCTCCTGGGCAGCTCCAGGCTGACCTAAGGCCTTTCCGCCACTGAGCTGGCCCCAGCTTCATGCAGCCCAGACTCCCCCAGCTTCCCTCACCACAGTGACCTTCTCCTCCTCTGAGTCTCCTGAGGAGGACAGTTATGAACAATGAGGGCCACCAGGCTGGGGACAGGGTGTGACTCAACTCTGCGCGGCAGGCAGCTTGGGCCAGAGCTGGGTTTCCTTTACACCTCAGCCACCTGTGAGCGTCCTGAGTGCTCTGAGCCTCAGTAAATCATCCGCACAATGGAACATCAACTTCCTGTTCCGTGCTGACTGCCCAGAGGGAGCTGAACTCCTTGAAGTTGAAGCAGCTCTTAGCAGCAGGATGTGGGCTCAGGCACAGGGACTAGCCTTGAATATTAATCCCATAATTCCTGCCCTAGTTGTAGAGCTTTACAACTTTTTCTTTGTAAAATCTCTTTAGCCCGTTAATCTTCCCTGGTCTCTCTTGTTTCCCAGAAAGGGAGGTAGGTGGTTGTCCAGCCTTGCTGTGGAGAATCAGAGAGCAGAAAACCTTGCTGTGGATCTTAAACCAATCTGAGTGAGCTGGAGGAAAGCACAGAGCGCAGAAACCCCTCACCTGCCGCAGGGCCCCCCAGAAGTCAGAGTGGGATGGGTTTCCAAGCTGCACCTCAAAATGCCTCAGCCAAAAGAAAAATATGATCACTCGCAAATCCCAAATCCCGAGAGGCCTGTGCAGAGCTTTGACAGTGTCTCTCAGGAAATGCACCAATGACCCACTCCTGTTTCGAGGTAGACCCCCTGGGGCTGCAGGCTCAGCCTGGAGCCTGGGAAGGCCGGGCTGGGCCAGCTGTAGGAGGGGAGCAGGGTCATCTAGAGAGAAGCAACAGCTGACAGCAATGCGGGGGGCTGGTGCGGGTCTGGGTGTGCAGGACACAGGTAAAGTTCAGAGGACTTCCTGCTGAAGGTCCTAATTGTTTCTGAACAAGGAATTCTACATCTCTGTTTGAAAGGGTCCCCTAAACTATGTGCCAGTTTTGCATAGGGTGGAAGTGAACTCACCAGATGGCCTACATTGCTAAAACAGACCTCAGTGGAACCCAGCACCTTCACGTAAACCTGCTCTTCCTCTGGCACCACTGCCACAGGGCCACACCATCCAACGGGCACCCAAGCTAGAGATCGTGGTATTGCCTAAACTGCCTTCTCATGTATTAAAGCGCCTGCATGCAGGCGCAAGGGCCGGTGCCCTGCCCCTGAGCAAGCTGAAAGGGCAATTGAGATGGGGCGTGGTCACGCCTGCAGTCCCAGCTCTTGGGAGGCTGTAAATAGGCAGGTTGTTACAAGTGCAGATCTAGTGGTGAAACCCTGAACACCCTGTAGACCCTTCCCTAAAATATAAAATAAATAAATAAAAATAAACTGCCTTCTCCTTGCTGGGTCCCCTCCCAACCTTTTCCTCCTGAAGTCACCCAGGAGGCTGCCCTGTGTGAATTTGTTCTCTGGCTTCCAGCTAGGTTTGGCCAGTGGGAGGTAGCATCTTCAATGTGGGGAGAGCGGCAGTGAGTGTGGGTGCTCCTACCCCAGGCAACTTTCCTGCCAGATCGTGGGCAGGCTG